>JAHBCN010006122.1:50828-86517 GCA_019359885.1 Listronotus oregonensis | reverse complement strand
AAAATTATAAACAAATTTAGAACAGGGGAGTTTTCGTGTCCATTTTAATCTGAAATTTTTAACATTTTAGCAGCCTGCAAATTGCGCATAAAGTCGCTTTAAAAGAATACTTTTAATTAACTTACCATAAGCCGTTATGTTTTTAATATGATCCTTTAAAATAATAGGAAAGACACGATTTTATCACTTTCCAATTTTCATATAATTTTCTATGACTTGGCCCAAGATAAAACACTCAGTATAACTATAAACTTGTTTTATGCTTCTTTCAATTTCCGAGCTCATGTATATGTTTCAAGCCCAATATCTTTCATGTAAAACATAGTATATAAAATTGATAAAAACGGAATGCCAAATAGGTGTTTCCTGTTTTTATGTTGTCTATTCGACCCTTGAGGAAAATACGCAAATTTCAATACACCACACATTTTTCAAATATTTTTAACAGCATTTATTTCATTTATCTCTAGGTAACCAAAATTGGCAATAAATAAATAAGTTTACACCTAGCTAAAAAATATAATTTAAACAATTAGAATGATATTAACCAAGATTCAAAAACAAAATTAAAATTCATTTCACAAAATGAAAATGGCCCTTAAAAAAATAGATTTTTAATTTCAGTAATATTTGCGCTCTCGTACATAAACAAAACAGTTTACTTTTTATAGTAATAAGAATCAAAATAAAATTGCTCTTAAAATACAATTTAAGTTACAGTTACATATTTAAGGACCTGCTGTACAATTACAAACAATATCAACTATCTATTTAACATAACTTACCAATTATGCGAAAACTTTTTTCTTGTCCCTCTTCTTTGCTAACTTTATTATATCGGATTGATATTGGTTTTTCAGTTCTAATTTTTTTCTTTAAGATAAAAAAGAAAAAAAAAAACAAAAAGTGCTATCTTAAATAGTATTTAGGGAATTTTTTTGGTAAATTTACAACAGGGTAATCCATTAAACTAAATTGACGTATATAAGGTCACCATTTTGTCTAGATCATTTTCTTATGGAAGTTTGCACTTACAGTGTTGCCGATGTGATAAATAATTATTACTTGTTGGTATAATTGCTACTTGGGATGTCACCTATTGTCCGTCATAATATGCATTTATTACGTGTGTTGTATAATATAATATTTAAATAATTAATATTTTAATAATTTAAATTTAAAAATAAGTTAGATATGTTGAGCAATATCAGAGGACTAATATGGTGTGTCTAATTATATTCTGCTTTCTTTCGGTGAAATTTGTTAGCTAATTAATGGGTGGTCTAGACTATTTATAAAAATTTTACCTTTTAAAATACACATCTAGTTTGTCGGATGTAAAGTACGATGAAGTAGGAATAATCAGTTTTTTTTATCGCCCAGAATTATCCCACAGATTATGTAATCTTTGCCACCACAGGGACACTCTTTTATATACGAAAAAAGAGCGTAAGGAATCGCCCCAAGCCATAAAAACCATTTTTTGGCACTACTAAATGGCAGGATAAATTCCTCTTTGGTCTTCGGGAGTAAAAATCACAGTTTTCCGCGCCTACAGCGGTCGTTTCCCAAAAAGCCATGTAGCTTTTAAAACGATTGGACAAAGGACTAAGGAAATTAAAGGTAATGCTAAAATTCTTTTATGTGTTAAAAGGCCACAAATATTACAATACCAAAAGATGTAAGGTGTAATAATTTTTTTAAGTGATCTGATGATTATTGTGTTTCGCACTTACTTGATTATTTTTAATATACTTGTTTTAGGCGATATTGTAAGAATTAATTTTTAAAAATTTATGGGTAGAGGATGTCCAGATTCCGTATGTTTTGTTGGGTTTAGGGTATATCCCTTATTAGAAGAGAAAGACGTTTTTTTTAAGCTTTTCAAATATATACATAACTTTTTTACTTATGCAAAATTAGTCATGTAAGGTTAATTTTTTAAAATTTAATATATTATTTTATGGTAGACCACAAAGGAAAATAAACAAACGTTAAATATTACTCTTTTTACAATAGAATGTAAAATATTTTTTTTTTTCATTTTTAAAATAACTATTTAAATAGAAATAACATTTTATTTTAAAGTAACTTTAAAAAAAATATATGAAACATTAAAGAAATATGTTTTACACATTTATATAAAAACGAACTATTTCTATTCATGAATTAAAATTACATTTAAATACCAAAATTAAAATTTCCTTACCTATAAATAAAAGATAATAGACCACACACTTAATGCATTAATACATTTAATTTTTTAATTAAATTGTTTCGCCTTTTTGTCAAATTTTGAATCCAGAGTTTAAAATAATTTTTTTATTGCCAATCTGATATAACCAAAGAATTTGTTTAATTTAATTGTTTTTATTAAATTAATCTTAAAGGATAGGTCTTAAAATTTGGTAATAACCATAATTAAAATGTGAAAATTAAATATGGATAATAAGAATACAAATTATTAAAAGAAAAAGAGCTGACATAATACATATTTTTATTTTGTCGGGGCCTACTTTGATATAAGTGAAATACAAAAAAAATACGGGTTATTGACTTATTTTGCAAAGATGTTGATAAGTTATATACATATTTAAAAAGCTAAAAATGTGCGTAATGAAAATATTAGATAATATAAAGGGTGTCCCATTAAAAAAAGTTTATATTTAAAAAAATACGTAAACCAGGAAACAGCCCACTGCATCACTGGACTTGATGTAAAAATTTATAATTATCTGGCTATAAAAATTTTGTTTATTACATTTTCGTTTCAAAAAAAAAAAAAAAACAGTATTGTGCAAACCGCAACCCTTAATATCTACTAATAAATAGGAGGGATACCCCGCAAAACATACAAAATCTGGACACCAGGTACCTGGGCTATCAATAACTTAACTTAGTATATTAAGTTGCGTTTCCATTTACAAAAGATGGTATATGCTGATAATGCGCTCATAATAACTAACCCGCACTTAAGCATTAAGTTATTGTTGTTTGGTCTTGATTGTGTTACTTTTTGGGCTTAATTGTTTATTTAGTTATCATGGTTAATAAAGGTATGATTTATTAATTTTTATCGTCTAGTCACCTAAACATTACTATTAACAATCTGCGACAAAAAACAATAGGCTTAGAGTGCTAACATTAAATTAATTAAACAAAAATATGTAAACAGGCTTAATCACAGCATTTGAAACATTTGTTATAATCTTCAAGGATTTTATACCTACTAAAGACAGCCTTGCCGCTGGACCGTGCAAACAAGCTTGCAAAAAAAAAGGAAAATATAAGTATAAACTTTCCCTTTCGCTTCGTATGCTGATGCTGTTTGGCGGGGCAAAGTTTGTACTTATATATTCTTTCTTTGTCGATAGCTTTTTCGCAGGGCCAAGCGGCATGATTGTCCCTATGAGGTATGTACTCCAAAGTTATAATATACAAATATAATAGAGTATGTAACTACTTATTTCTCACAAAAATATATTTAACTTTTAATTCTTGTATTAAAAATAGTTTTGCTGGTACATAAGGTTTGAAAATCATTTTGTGTCTACCATGTGTTAAATTAGAGTGGGGTATTTTTTAAAGGCGGCACCATTTTTATCTTTATTATGATTCATTTTTTATAAAAATTGCTGCAAAATGTATTTTATATATTTGTATTGTAAAAAAAACATTAATAAACCACATGAAATCTATCATTCAAAAAAATAGAAAAACTTAAATTAAGTATAAATAAAAGTTTTTCGTTTTAGTTTTTGTGTTCTTTAATGTCCAGCAATAATGAAAAAATAAAAAATTTACAATCTCCAAAATGAAATGACCCTATTTGCCAGTATTTAATTTACAGTTATGTGTAACGGATGTAATGCTTAAAGCATCAAATATGTCATTGCTAGTACAAAACGCATATTAAATAACTGATATCTGTTTTAACATTATTCAGTCCTAGGGGATTCTACTCGTATTTTAATACATCATATAAATATTTTAAAGTGTTTTATTTTATTTTTTTTTGTTGGCAGGAGAGCCAACCAGGCGTGTTTAAAGCTTAAGTAGTGGGTATTGTCAATGCCAGATTTAAGGTTTACCTATTTTTAGCAATTGCACTAACAATGTCTTAGAACCATACCATTAAATTACGATATTTTGCGGTACCTTTGGATAACTTACTAGTACCCAACCACCACACAACGACATACAGTGTATACCGATAGTCAGCAAAAGGGTTTGGTTCCAATTATTATGAATGCACTAAGTTAATTAGATAGTACAATTAGAATAAAGAAAGTAAATTTTGGTTTAAAGAGTTTTAAAATTTAATTTTTACTGTTGCGTCAACTTTTATAACAGATATTGTTAATAAGAATACGCACAATAACTTTCTAATCTAGAAATAATAAAAGTTACTTTGATAATACCATTCATAATTTTATTTATTTTTCAATTATTCACTTGAATATCGGCAAAGTTCACACTGTAAGGGAAATAAACACTCGTAAAAACGTCTGGGCGACTTTATCTCTAGTTTTTCCACAAAAAACAAAAAATGTATAAAACCCATTTTAATGATAAAACGTATTTTGTTCTGTTTCTCTAAATGGCTTCTAAGATTGTGCTAAAAACTACTACCTATAATCTCGGAATTGCTAAAACAGTCGAAGATATCTCTCGAGCATAATAGGAGGCTTATAATAAGATATGGCCTAGAAAAGTAAATTAAAATTATATTAATAAGTTGATGGTAGGTAGCAACAGGTAAATAGAAATCTAAATTAGATTAAAAACCTAAATAAACTAAAGTACTATATTTTTTTTCTAAATAGCTAAAACGGATATAAAATATTGTTTTATTATAGTAAAATATTAGTAAAATATACGTTTTACTGTTAAAATTATTTTATAGAACAATCCGCTGCGATTTGTATGCAGCAAATGCTATATAGTGCATTTTAGTTCTTAATAGTTAATTTAAAGATTTTCTGAGAGTTTTTAATAATTACAGTCATCAACAAAAAAAAAAGTTTAATGAATCCAGTTAACTTCCCTTGGTTTATTTTACAATTTGAAATTAACCTAAAGATATGTACACACCGAAAAAACAAACAAGAAGAAACATTAGCGAACAAGCGTTTTTTTTTAAGTGTAGACAGTTAAAAAGGCGAAGAAACGTTTGTTTGTTCTTGTTCACACATGTTCCAGTTGACGTCGGTACATCAAAGAGAATTTTTGTTTTAATGGTCATCTATAACTATTCCAACTAGTCAAACAAGAGTAAACAAACATTTGGTTGCGCTACGTAGACAGAGAAAGCGAACAATAAACAAAAAACACTTTCAAAGTAAGTGAACAAGAACGGATGTTTGTTTTTTTTTCGATGTGTACATGCCTAAAGAGAAATAAATTTTGTTCGTCGTCATCCATAACTTTTCCAACGGGTCAAACGAGAGTAAACAAATATTTGATTGCGCTACGTAGACAAAATACCGCGAACAATAAACAAAGAACACATACAAACAAGGTGAACAAGAACGAATGTTTGTTCTTGTTTGTTTTTTTGGGTGTGTACATACCTTAAGATATATTTAGCTTTAATAGGTTTTAGAATGTTCCATTTCAATTTAATACACTAAACTCTAAAGGTATGTACACACCGAAAAAACAAACAAGAACAAACATCAGCGGACAAACGGTTTTCTTCAGTGTAGACAGTTAAAACGGCGAAAAAACGTTTGTTTGTTCTTGTTCGCACATGTTCCAGTGGACGTTGGTACTCAATAAGAATTTTTGCTTTTTTGGTCATCCATAACTATTTCAACTAGCCGAACAAGAGTAAACAAACATTTGGTTGCGCTATGTAGACAGAAAAAACGAACAATAAACAAAAAACACATACAAAGAAAGTGAAAAAGAACGAATGTTTGTTTTTGTTTGTTTTTTCGGTGTATACAGGGTTTCCCAAACTGGACGCGTTCTTATGGGAACAACCCTTATTTGAAGGAATAGAAAAAAATTAACCAAGGTGTCCGGAGCTTAAATTTAATGAGAAAACTACTGGCGCTAACAAAACTTTGCTATCTCTTATCGTTTGGCCACTAGAGGGCGTTTCTCGAATTTCGTCGATTTTTTAAATGCCCCATAACTTTCTTATTAATAAAGATAATTAATGTTGATAAAACTTTCTTAAGGCACTTTTTTTCGTAGAATTCATTGCGATAGGCAGATTTTTTACAGGGTGTTTGGATTTTCGTGCACCACCCCAAAATCAATTTTTTTATATGGACCACCCTATATATTATAAGATTTTTAAAAAGCTGGTAAAATTTCCTAAATTTTGATGTATCACTTGTTATGTTTATCTTAAAAGCCATTAGCAGTATTACGATTTAAAAATTAAAATAATGTGCCTACAGAAATCAACATTGCCATGATTAATAAAATGACATAGGATGCTAACATGTTATGATTAAAGCAACATATTTAAAATTGCTACGTAAAAAAGCAGTAGTTCGTGAATATGATTTTTTTGTTTTAATATTTTAACAGCTTCTGAATAGTTGAGAATTGACAGTGGTACTTGATATTGTTAAATATTTTGGTATTTTTAGTAGAAAAAAAAGTAATTTAAATAAGTTTTTAAGAAAGGTTTTTAAAAAGTTCAACATACTTGAATGTTATATAGAAAGCAACAAAAATGCCCAGGCGGCAAGAAACTTGTATTTTCAAAGATATCCCGAATGGCAGCAACCATCCAGGGATGTATTTGCTAGACTTGCCCATAATCTTCAAAATTTTGGCTCTTTTAACAAACCCAGAGCAAATTATGCTCAAAATCAAGAAATTCAAAACGAAAATGAAGTAAAAACTTCAACCGTATTGGGCACTTTATATGACTATTTCACTAGAGTGTATTACACCGGCAATAAAATCGGTATTTAGCTGAAAATATTGCTACCTGGACAAAACCAACAACATGGTATTTCAGCGACAATTTTTTGACATTGTCAAACTGATATTTTTTATTCATAATTTTTTAATTATCGGCAAAAAATTAGTTCAAACAATGAAAACAGATTTGGAAGTAATTCATTTACTGAGATCGAAAAAACAATTCATAACACGATCCCTTATAACACGGCGAAATCGAAAAAATCTGCTTGGGAACAATTTTCCCATTTTCTTGAGGAAAGAAATTACAATTTGGAAAAAGATACTTCGCCAGAAGATTTGGCAAAAATTTTAGAAGATTATGGGTATAACATGAAGAAAAGAAATGGAGAGGACTACAAAGAGTCTAGTATAAAATCCTTGTGGAATACAGTGGCACAGATGGTGCAAGAAAAATATTTCAAAAAATTTGGCAAAAAAGTGAATCCATTTCAGGACATAATATTTAAATCAGCTCGATTGGCACGAGATGCAAAGCGTCGGCAACTTCAGGCAAGGCCTGAAAAAAGGAAAGTGAGTTTAAAAGCATTTTCCACTACAGATCTTTTGGAAATGGACAAATGTTACGACGAGGACAATCCAGACGGATTACAAAAAATATGTTTCCAAATTTGTTCCTTTGAACTTGCCTGGCGTGGCAACGAAGCCGTTAATTGTAAAATTAGTATTTTCAAAAAGAACTGGATCTGGGTAGGTAACTAAATAATTGTTATATTTATTTTGTTTGCTTAAAGATTAATTTTTTTAGGCAACTTCTCTGAAAGGGTTGAATATAATCCCATATTTTCGAAAACTTTCCAACGAGGCTTTAAAAGTTTGACAAATACTAAATGGCTAGTAAGAAACAGAACCAATAAAAACCTGTGTCCAGTCAGATTATATTTGAAATTAATGGAAAAAAGAGCAACTAATCCTCACTTGACCACAGAGCGATTGTTTTTAACTATACATCCCAACTAAAAAAAAGGAGTATGGTACAAAAACATGCCTTTGGGCTTAAATACCTTATCAAAGTGGACAAAACAATCTGCTAAAAAAATTGGCTTAGGTACAAAAAAAAATAAAATTACCAATCATTCCCATCGATATTCTGCAATCTCTACTTTAACAAAAAATGGAGTTGGTGATCAAGAAGCTATTAAGCTCACAGGACATTCTAGTGCCAACTCTTTAAAACCATATCTTCAGCTGAATCCAGAGCACCACCTAAATTTAATTAACAATTTGCAACAAAATAAGAAAAATGAAGCTTCGGCCTTTACGAGTACTTAGGTCCAGGTACAAACTTAATCTGCTGTGGTTGAAAAAAACAGCGCTCAAACTAATAATTATTATAATTGCACATTTTATATAAATATTTAGGTAGTTTTTAGTTTACTTGTTTTGATGGTATTTTTTTTTAATAAAATAATTCTGTGTTCTATTTATTTTCAAAATCTCCTTACGTGAAATAGTCATGACGAATTCCACTCGAAAAAAAATTATGTAGGCAAAATTGTTCTCAAGGTTTTATTCAAGTTTGTTGCTTTTCCGTAATTTCGCTCATAAAATTTTTGTTAAAATCACTCGCCAAACGGCTCGTGATTTTTTCAAAAATGTCATCAGCGAAATTGCCAAGCAACAAACTTTCATTTATACCTTTCGAATATTTTGCCAACAAAATGTTTTCTCTTGTGATATTATATATGAAAATAATGATACAACTTTCACAAGAAAACTTGAAGCAGAGACTAGCATATCCAGAAGCAAAAACCACAGGATTTTGAAAAAAAAACAAATTTAAGCCTTATCGAACCCGCAAAATCCATCATCTTCTCCTGGGGATTTTGATCGAAGAACTCGTTTTTGTGAGTGGTTTTTAAATAAAATACAAAATGAACCAAATTTTGCTTTAAATTGTATTTGGTCTGACGAGGCTTCGATTAGTAGTGCGGACATATTTAATCGTTTTAATGAATACACTTGGTCCCAAGAAAATCCCCATGCGACTGTCCAAAACAGACAACAAGAAAGATTTAGCTTCAATATGTGGGTGGGAATTTTTAGAGGACAATTCATTGGACCCTACATTTATGATAAACCGCTGAATTCTAGACAATATTTGGATATTTTAAGGGACCAGGTTGAACCATTCTTGGAAGATATTCCCATAAATCTGATACCCAGAGTCTTCTTCCAGCATGATGGTGCCCCTGCGCATTGTGCAAGGACCATAAACGATTACCTTAATGTTCAGTTTGGTGAAAATTAGATGGGAAATCAAGGGCCCATACAATGGCCTGCCAGGTCACCGGACCTGACTAGCTTAGATTTTTTTCTTTGGGATAGAATTAGAGACCTTACTTATAAAAACAATAATTTTAATAGCCGGGAAGAATTAGAAAGGGCGTTGCGAGGTGCGTTTAACCGAGTTCAAAATATAGAACTTATTAATGCAGTTAATGCTGTTAAAAAAAGATGTAGAATTTGCGTACCACAAAATAGGAGACAATTTGAACATTTGTTAACATAATTTTATTTTATTTTTGTTTATTTATTATCGTTAATTAAATTCCATAAAATCTTATATTACGATTAGGTAGAGTTATGTTTTTTTGTTAACATTGTTGGTTTGTTGTTGTCGTTTGTGTTTTAGATAATTATTAATTTAATATATTAACTATGAGTAATCTTATCATAAAACTTTAGATCTGTTGTTTTAATCATAACATGTTAGCATCCCATGTCATTTTATTAGTCATGGCAATGTTGATTTCTGTAGGCACATTATTTTAATTTTTAAATCGCAATACTGCTAATGGTTTTTAAGATAAACATAACAAGTGATACATCAAAATTTAGAAAATTTTACCAGCTTTTCAAAAATCTTATAATATATAGGGGGTCCATATAAAAAAAACGGTTTTGGGGTGGTGCACGAAAATCTAAACGCTCTGTAAAAAATCTGCATATCGCAATGAATTCTACGAAAAAAAGTGCCTTAAGAAAGTTTTTATCAAAATTAATTATCTTTATTAATAAGAAAGTTATGGGGCATTTAAAAAATCGACGAAATTCGAGAAACGCCCTCAAAAGATAAGAGATAGCAAGGTTTTGTTAGCGCCAGTAGTTTTCTCATTAAATTTGAGCTCCGGACACCTTGGTCAATTTTTTTCTATCCCTTCAAATAAGGGTTGTTCCCATAAGAACGCGTCCAGTTTGGGACACCCTGTACATACCTTAAGAAAGACATTATTGACGCAACACAAAAAATCCTTTATTTAACATATTATATATTTAATTTACATATAATATCTTATTTAAAAACAAGTTCTAAGGTAAAAGAACTATCTCTTACTAGTTTTTATCTGCTTAATGGCCATGCTCAAAACTTGCGTTGATCGATCTTGACATTTGTAATATTAAGATGTTCGTTGGGTCATGTGTCATGTACCATCAAAAAATCACTTGTCATTAAAAAAAATCAGGCTTCAATATGGCGCCCAGAAAGTCAATTGTCAGAATAAAATTGTTTAACAAGTGAAATAAATTGTTATCTTTTGAAAATACCTTCCTAACGCACAAAAACCAGTCTTTAAAATAACTAGGAATAAGTTTTATACTAAAATAATCAATATAAAATAACGGATCGTATTACTAAAAACCCGATTTTATTAAACAGAATAAATTCGAACCAGTTCTTAATAGTACAATGGGGCTTTTGATGTCACTGAGCCTTATTTTATATTTGAAATTTTAAAATTGAAACGGTTAGAAAAGAAATTTAGGATCCATTATTTTTGATTTTGGTGCTGCACTAGGTGCCGCCTCTGTGGCCTACCGGGGCTCCGACGCAGTGGGATTTCGCAGGAGGCCAGAAGGAAGCTTAAGGAAGATATCTAAACCCGGCCGAATCGCGGATGAAATCTGGTTCGGTAGGAAGCGGCGTCGTAAGAGTGAGCCGACGACGGTGTGCACTAGGTGCCGTCATAGTGGGAAATTGCACAAGGGACAGGCTGCAAGTTTATAGAAAGGGAAAGGGAACTACAAGGAAGTGTACGGACTTAGTGGAAACGTGGACGCGGCCTGATACCCGCAGGAACGGCACCGTAGGAACGCCACGAGGGAGGTGTGCACCAGGTGCCGCCAGAATAGAAAACCGGTCGCGGATCGAATTTAAATTTTACAGGATGGGAAAAGAAAGGATTACGAAGTAGTAGTATAAAACTATCCGAAACAGTGGTTACCACAGATATTGATAAATAATAGGACCATGTTGCGTACACCTCCGAAAGGTGCACGCACCTCGTGCAACAGTAGAGAACTAACAATGGGACATCAAAATAAGGGGTCAGATTCCACATCAAAGCTTCATCGGGGTAAAGGCAATAGAGTTTTGTTCCCGAGTAATGCGCTAGCAGGAGCAGTACCACGGACACGGTGACATAGTGAGGGCGATGTACCTCACTCATCGTTTGGAGAAGATCCATTAATGACCCCTCCGGGTCAAAACTACAAAGAACTGTATTTGCCTAATGAAGCTTTACCATCTAACAGCACCAAACAAGACGCAAATTTCCCCGATGGAGACATAGCTTGTAGGAATAGTATTTAGTTATCACTTGAAAACGATTGGAGATATATCACTAACTGAAACGTTGTGTAACAAATAACATATAAAGATAAAGATAAAGAAGTTCAAGATATTAGTGTTATTAAAATCATAACATTATCTAACAATTTCCAGGAAATATGTGGCTTGTTACAATAGATAACATAAAAAACTTATTTACTCTTTCGTGTACCTTAAAAGTCAAAAGTCGATCTTTAAATATAAACTCGCCTATTAACTTGCTATTTAACTAGGTAAAATATTTTTTTACAGATTCATAATTTAAAAAATTGTATATTTTATTTATTTCCTTTGGATTACAAGTGGGAGTAATGCCCTAAAACGGTAATCAGTAGTACATACAAACATTTATGCATAAATCTTTAATTATTGAAAATTATGTTTTGCGTACAAAGTACAAAGTACTATAATTAGTTTATTTAAATTTTTTGTGCATTTTCTATAGCATTTTAAAGGTTTTCAAATATCCATTATTACTTTTATACTTTTTTTACTATAGTTTACTTTGGTTTTATTTATTTACACATTACTTAATTTACATAAAATTAAAGCTGGTAGGAACTAGAATGTAATAAACAATACTAAGAAAACTGTTGTAGCCGAAATTTTAGTACTTAATAATTTTGAAGTATGTAAAGAAAACTAGAATATATATATTTGTTAACATAAACCCTTAGTCTGCAGCAAGATCCAACCTTCGCGGGGCTTTGTTTCAGATATAATTCAAAGTATGCAAAATATCTTAGAGGCGAACCTTAAGTAATTTATAATGCCGATTCAAGAGAACATTTAGGTTAACAGAAACAAATATTTTAGCAGCTGGAATTTAGAATAGTCAAAATACCATATGTGCTTTAGAATATAGTTTGCAACCGAGTTAACTTAATATTTTCGGGTTTCCACAGGCTAAAATGCCTTTCAAAACATGTTATAAAAAAAGCAGAAACTAAGAAATAAATTTAAATAAAATATATTGAGCTGAAGTTAGTGATAAATCTTTACTAGTCATTATAATGGGAAAAAGCCAAACTACAGTGATGTAAAATGATAAAAGTAAAACTAAATTATATCACTTTTGCATTTTACGACTCTATAAACTAAAAAAACACTTTTGTATCCCCCGTTTTTAATTGTGTTGACAAAGTATCAAATTTTATCCCTTCTGAAGCTTTAATAAAGGCCCTCTCTTTTTTTTTTTGATTTAAATAATTATTGAGTAAGTAAGTTAAGTGAAAGGCATATTTTCCCTTCAAAAATAACTTTGTACTGTGAGACGATAGACCAATATAGAGAAATAAATACAGGTGCTCTAGGTAATTTAGGTTTATTAACCAATATATGAGGTAGTTATTAAGGCTCGGTTGTACATATCGAGTTCAACTGAAAGAGAATTGCTCAATCGCAGTTTAGGATTAAAACTTGGATTAAGCTCAGTTTTAAACCTGCCACACACATGGCTTAAACTAAGTTTAAGACTGTAGCAAACACCATTGAAGTAAATTTATATGGCGCACAGAATTGGGGTTAATAAACTTTTGGAGTTAAAACCTTCCCCCCTCCCAAACGTTTTTAAAATAATACATACCTACTAATGTTACCATAAACATAGGATATTCCTGCAATACTGTTAATGTTTTTTATTTATATGAAAATTTAATATTGTTATGCCTAATTTGCGACCAATTTCTGCAAATTATTATCAGTATTTAAAAAAAAAGTATATTTTTTTTCATACCCAAAAGGAGACATATAGGTAATTTGAGCTACACAAATAAAAATGGGATTTTTCAACATTTTTTTTAATTAATTAACATATAATTGCTTTGGACACCAAAAGAAGCAGCACACAAAAATATTGGACTGATAGGTTGTTTTTTTTTAATGTTCAAAACTGCATATTATAAATTTAAAATCACTCAAAACCCAGTATTCTTTATATTCGTTGTCATGTCCTTTGGTTTTTCGACTATATTTGTAATTAGAAACTAAAAATTTCAAAATACCCCTAATTTTTTTTCTGGCTACGCCACTGAGGTAATGGCAACGCATATTTAAGAGATTGCTAGGTTTTTTTTATGTGGATGGCAAAACTTTACAGGATTTTATATTTTAAAGAAAATAAAATAATAATAACAGCTTGATTGTTTTTCTTTATTAGTAAGGGTATCTCTTCTTTATTTTTCGAAAATATATTTGTTTTTTTAACACATACATAAGTGAATTTTTCTCTTTCGGCAAAAAGATTTTTGACCTTTTATTGGAAGTCATTTCGAAGAAAAAATATTTAAAAAAATAGAAAATATGAAGAGCATTCACGCAAAAGTTGATAAATCCAATTTCACCTATTTTGAGAACTTAGTTTTTTGCTTCTGCTCTTTGACACAACTGAGTTTTTTATTCGAATAAGTACCTTTAAAATCTTTATAATTTTTCTTACCTTATATAATAATTAGCGGTAAATTAAATAAAATAACAGCCCTAAAAAACCATATTAATTTTTGCAATTAACAACTTTTGCTTGAATCTTAAGGACTTATCAAGATTTGTTTAAATAGTATCGTAAATATTGAGTTTTGATTGAAACGATATTAATTTTTGTCAACATGATCTTTAACAACAGATATGTCTAAGTAATACTACAAAAAACAAAAAGTATTTAAAAAAAAACATACAACTAGAGGTGAAAGCCTGGATCTTCGTCGAGACATGAACAAGGTTTCTCAAGGTCCTGCTCACAGTTTTCATGGCAATTTGGATCTGGGGGTTTTTTTAACAAATTTTTGTACCATGGTAAATCAGGATCTGCATCCCAATATTCTCCATATTCTGTCTTTAATAAGGATAGAATGTTCTCAATTTTTTTAGGGGATAATGGTCGACCAATTTTTAATTCCGGAAGAATTAAGTTAGATAGCTTTGTTCCTCTCTTGCACACATTTTGATTTTCCTTTATATCAAGATCTACTCTATAATTCTGATGTCCTCATACCAGTATTTTCATTTGCTTGTTAAGTACTCTTCTCTATTGTTATTCTTTTCATGTCACTTATTCCTGACAATTTTTTAAAGGATTTTTCTAGACTTTTAATATCCATAAGTTTCCAATCTTTCTTTAAACCATAGACTTTTACCACTTCTTGATAAATGGCTCTGTTTTAAATAACTTTTTGACCCTTCAATGCCCTGTTGGCTGGATAAAAGCTATGCCTTCTTATATAAAATACTATTTTAACCATAGTAATAGATGTGGCAGTATTGGCTAACCAATACATTAGCATATGGATAACCTGGTTGTTCTTATTGACCTTTAGTGCGCCATCCTTACCTTACACTAATAACTAAACCAAAACCAATAACGGAATACTGTAGTGACATATTTCTTCTTATCGACATATGTTCAGCTACTTGGTAAGAGATGGCAAACATTGTTAAAACAATCAAAATATATTCCAATGATGCCCAAAGCGTACTTATCAACTTATGACTGAATACTAATAGCGCCCACAAGAACTGATTTGAACTGATCTATATAAATCAGTCTTTCTCAAAGTGGGCGATAACGCCCCCCTGTAGGCGCTGGAGACCTAGAGGGGGGCGGTAAGGGACTCAGAAAAAATTGGGGGGCGCTGATGTGATTTAAGGGGGCGATAAATGATTTGTAACTTTAGATACTTCATATTTCAAAATTTACTGAAATTAAAATCCTTCTACTACACAACATCCATTTATTAGTTCATATTTTTATCCTTCTTTATTGTATAAATATAAACTAAAAATATATTAAATATTTAATATTTTTAATGCGTTCACAACGCTATTTATATCTTAAGATATTTTGTAATAGGTATTAAACACTGAAATATATTCGTGCCTTCAAGTGTCGCAGGTGAGGTTCCCACCTCCGAAGACACGTACAAAAGGGGGTATATTGTTGCGGGTTGCGGCCAAGCTGAGACTTACCGAACGGGATTTTTATGTATCTAATTTAGTAAAAAAAAGAAAAATAAAATTAAAATTAAAGGTTCAATTATACGAGATTCAAGTTTGGCGCGAACAAATATTGTACGATTTATTTGTGCAATTCCTCGGTCGTGTTTGCGGAGTGCAGGTGCCCAAACACAGCCGCGGCTCGCGACCGGCTGTGTATTTGGCGTGACTAAAGGTGTGTCGTTCGCGAACGATTCGTTTAAAAAGAACGAATTAGTGCACTGATTTGAATAAATTAATTCCCTGTTTTCAATGGATTTGAATCTTTTTTGAGCCACTTGCTCAATCGCTCCGCGATGAAAAACGAACCTAGTTTGGATGATTCGTTTCGTTTTAAAGGTCATTAAGTCAGTGCTCGAACTCGAACTAGAAGATTCGGTAATTCGGTATTTTATTTATTTACAATTTTAGGATACTACAGAACTGTGTTCCATACAGCATCCACTTTTTATATTATGGTATTGGGTTTATGGAAATTTACAAAAGTATAGTGCACTACCTAAAATATCTAAAAAAATAATACATATTATGTAATTATGTTTACAAAAAATCGTGCATTGCATTCTAATTAATGGGGTGTTGCGTCCTAAATTTGTTCTTTGGAATGGTATGTTAAATTATTTTGTATTTCCGTTTCTCAAAGGCAATTAAATCAATTCAGTTCTTGAAAGTTTTATTCCAAATATACTTTTTAAAATAATTAATTATACTAAAATAAAATAAATGAAATCATTTTTTATTTAAATCACCATTACTTTTTTAGAAATTCAAAACCGACCGAGTCCGACCGGCATCAAATAAAGTGAATCGGTTGCGAACAATCTTTTTAAATGAATGAATCAAATAAATCACTCGTAAAAAGATTCAATTTTCCCACCTCTGACGTATTTAGCCGCATGCAGCATCGCCTCGCTCGCCCTCCCGCCACTCCCCCTACCCCGATTGTCTTAATATTGTAAAGTTGAATTATTATTGCCAATGTTGATTATTGTTAATTTTAATGAAGATACTTATTTTTATATACTTTATTTAATTTAAAGTTGCATTCTTAGTGCTTTATCTAAGAAAAGTGTCGTTTAAATATAGCTTTAATTAAAGTCAGGGAGATAATATTTTATTGAGATTTTAAGGGAAAAAAATGGGGGGGGAAACAAACCATTTCAAAGTGGGCAACGAAATAAGTTTGGGAACCTCTGATATAAATGCTAAGTTATGGAAATAATCAGTCTTGCTTGATTTTGATGACTTTTGTATTTATTTTAAACGGTAGTTATCGACTTTAATACGATTTTCGATGAAAATAATGTTAGATTTTTGCTTTTAGATTCCGATTTCATGCTTAACTCTTAAATGGAAAATTTAGACTTATTAAGTTTTGCGTGAATGCTCTTCATATTACCCGAATAACACAAACGTAGTCCCATGGAGCTCTTCATCACTTTACTGGGATTAGTTCTTTGACTGACTTTTCCTCTTTTTTATGGCTCGTGCAGCAGAGCCCGGCTTAGCTCTTACCCATTTATGTTCTTAAATGTTACAAACAAAAATTGGTTAACTGAACTTTGTTTTGAACCCAGATTGTACAATCCGGCTAAAGAGCTTCTTTAACTAACCTAACAACTTTGTTTGACAAAAAGATAGGCATCATTTCTTTTAGGTATAATTTTCTTAATACTTAATATTAAGAAATGCAATATTTAAATTTTGCATTTGCAACAATGTCAGGTTACTGACTTGTTGGTGTAATAACTTCTAGTCATTTAGTTATTTATCAATTGATTAATGACCTCAGGAGGGTCAAAAATATTTAAAAATTATGTTTTTTTAATTTTTATGTTGAAACAACTTTATTTGACTAGTTGCTTTATAAAAACTTTTAAATTAAATGTAAATAAATGTAGAACTAACCAAAACTAATAAAAACTAACCAAAATAGTTCGACCGAGTAGGGCTGTAAAGCTAAAACTTCTAGGTAGCCCTAAAAGACAGAATCTCAGCTGATTTTTTATTCACAAGACATTACTTTAACAAATACTTGACAATCTCAGATTGAATTGGACATGTTTGAAGTTTTTTGGCAAGTCTGGCATGATTTGCTTCTCAACAAGCTCTCCTCTCAGGATATTCCACCTTCTAACATTTCGATTAGCGGTGTTCCTAATATTGGACCTAGATTTATTAAGAAAAATGATCGTCTTTTTAATTTTTACCTTATAATTGCTGATGTAGCTGTAGCAACTTTATTTTTGTTTTACAGTTACGATCTTCTTATTTACGCTTCAGTTAACTGTAGGTTTTAATATGATGAGGCAACCCATTCGCAATACATATGTTAACATACTATATTATTTGATAAAAACTATTTTTTATCAGGTTAACAGATTTTTCATTTATTTATGGCATTTATGGCATAAATTAAAAATTAAAGTTATATATTTCATGATATATATTTTTTAAATAAATATTTTATTAAAATTAATGGTACTTCCGTCCTGAGCCAATTTAGATTTTTTTAATTTTTGACTACCTTGTATAGTTAATCCTATTGAACAATACAACATTGGTTTAGCAGAAAGAAGAACCTTTTATAAGGGATGTTTTTTTTTACTAAACTAGTAGTAAAAAAGTTTTTCATATGTAGAGAACCTAAGTAGACACACTGTATATTTATTATTTTGAAAACTTAAAGTACTAGTGAGTTATTTGATTTTCAGGTTTCCTATAATTACCCTAGCATTAAGAAAAGGCAACGAAGGCAAAGAGGTTAATACTTATTTATTTTAGCATTGTAAATTGTATCCTTTTTCTGTATCGTAATTTAAAGTACAGAATACCATAGTTATACGCTTTATGTATTATTATTATTATTCCAATTACACCTATTACTACCAAGTAACTTATTTTCTTTTATGTTTCGTATTATATATTTTAAAAAATTCGTTTTCTGTTTCAGGTAAGCCGGATGACCAGTCAGGTTTTTTTTTTAATTACAGCGGTAAGTATAAACAAATAAGTAATTAAAATTAATTTAACAATTGTTTTATACTGTTTTCATTTTACTTAAGTTTGTTAAGTTTCAGTCTGTGAAAGAAAGCGAAAAATCTAAAAAAGCTTATTAAAAAAAATACATTTTAAAGTAATAAAGGTAAACTTAAGATCGTAAAAATCAAAACTTTATAAAAGAAAAGTATTAAAATAAATTTTGCTATTTATAATCATTTCTGTTTCTAAAAACAATATTTACAATGCCATAACTATATCTTTAGTACAAAAATAAATAAGGGCTTAAGATATGCACAAAAAAAAATATTATATTATTTGTATATCAAGTTCTGTATCGGTTATACTTGTGCATGTAAGAAGATCATCAACAAAATTTAATTAAATATTTGACCCACCAGATCTAACTATTAAGTTATTTTAAATACCGGGCCTTAAAAGGTAACTTTAAGTTCTCAAAAGCTGTAACATTTTGTATTTTAGTAACAAAAAATTAATTAATTATTTTATTATCATATCTAATTAAATTAGTATTTGTATTAAGGTCCGCAACAAATATATATTTTTTTAATTGAATAAAATTTAACTTTAATCTTATTTTTATTTAAAGTATTAGCCAAAAAAAATATATCCATTCTAAATAGCTTTATTATTTTTTAAACACACCTCTCTGTCATTCGGTTCTCTTAAATTGTAACCCTCTGCACGACAAACAATGACCTTTTATTTACGTATTTCAGAAATTCTATTTTAAAAGAGGAAATGAAAATACCTACACGGGTTGCATCTGATTTCAGAGCCGAGGTGTTGTTTGCAGTGCTTTATCCACTGTCGCCTCTTTTTCAGTATAATGCGCTGTCCAAATTTACGATTTGAGCATGTCCTCCCTTGAATTGCGTCCGTAAAATGCATATTTGAATACGCCTCTCTTTTTAATTCGCCGTTTATTACTAAGCGTTCAAAAATTACTATTTAAATTGGCTTTCATGTTAAAACCGATTTCCTGTCATTTTATCGTTAACAAATTTAAAATTTAATTTCTTTACTTCTTCCAAAAAGTAGCACATGGATTTTAATTTAAGCTACAGGTAAAACCATGATGAAAAGAAATAAAGGTGTATGCGATAGCGTGATCAAAATTCGTACTCTCAACTACGCCGATCCAAATCCGCCATGTTGTGCTTTGCTTGTTTACCTTAAAGTAACTTAATTTTAAAGCTGCAGACTTTCAAATTATGTCAAAATTGGTACGTTTTGCATTTTTAAATTTACATTGAATCAAGTCTTTTAATCATTCTAAGATTAAGTAACTCCATTTGTCGTAATTGTTTATACAGCAAAAGTCTGTTCAGTACGTTTTACACCCGAGCGTTTCATAAAAACATGTGAACACTTAAGTATATATATATATATATATATATATATATATATATATATATATATATATATATATATATATATATATATATATATATATATATATATATAATATATATATTTTTTTTTTTTGGTGTCTTGAACATAGTTAAGAAACAAGTCCTAGAATCTTGAGGATTTGGTCTATGAGGGCTTTAAATGGAAAAAGAATCTCTTTTTTACAACGCCAAGCTTTCTGAGATGTTTATTTCCTTTTTCTTAGGATACAATAGAAGTACAAGATCTTAGTGAAAATTGGAAAAAACAATTTTTAAATTTACCTTGTGTGCAAAGTAAGTTAAACATTAAAAAAATTGAGATCCTGTATGGAACCTTCGGATTAGTATCGTTTACACACAATTAACATTATTTGATGTGCCACTGCACGTGAAAATTTTGAAATGACAGGTTGTTTCTTTTTGGAACTTGGAGTTTTTTTTATTAAACATTTCTTTAAGCTTTTTTTATAAAACGTTTCACCGATCTCCCACAGAGGTAGGTATAAAATGAAGATAAAAATTGTGCAGAAAACTGTAAACCCAAAGACTGATTCTGATTAAAAGAACTCTGCAAAGGTAGGTATGACGTGCAATGAATGATAATTTAAGCTAATAGACTACAATAATAATCCTTGTAGTCAAATAACTAGTCAATAATATATAACATAAAAAATGCCCACAACACATAGGTTGAACTCCATAACAATAAAAGTATGAGTTTTAAATGCTGAATAAGTTAAAAAGGCGAAATATTTAAATCTTACCGTGGTGCGATGGTAACTATTTAGCCCTGATTATCTTTAAAACAAAATTTATGTCCTTCAAGTACACTTTTACCTAGAAGAACTTAGAATCCAGGTGGATGGAGAGCTGCGAGTTTAATAAATTGTTAGGGTTGCATATTGACAAGAAATTAAAATTTGATCAGTTTTCACCTAGCCAGCTTGTGTGCTATTTAAAAGTTGTTTTGCCTTAATTGTAATAACACAAGATATGGGCTTTGATACTGCTAGAAGTTTCTATTTTAACCTTGTAAAGTCTTACTCTCGCAAGTTAAAAGCCTTTTAGTTAAGAAAGTCTCTACACCAGTCTTATCACCGGTTGCAAAAACTTTTACTTTTCATAACTAGTTATGAACGTCATTAAGTTTTGAAAAGTGTCACTTTAAATATCAAAATTAGAAAAATTAGATTTACATTAAATGGAATAATATTGTGTCAAAAGAAAAAAATAATTTCTGTAAATAATTTAAGTAGTAAATTAAACCATTGCTTTATTTATATTGTAAAAATATCGTTTATTTTAGTAAATAGTAGTAGCCCCAGACAAGTTTTTTTTTTATTTGGCTACGCTTACTTTTGTTTCTGTGTAGTAAATGTTGCATCATCAGTAAGACTCACAGCATTAAATAATGCCTTACTAGTTCTATTACGGTTTTTATTAATTTAAATAAAATAAGTCATCTAAATTGCAAAAATATTAGTGGATCGTCATTTTTTTCCTGTTATTTTGGTTTGTGTATGAGGGTACCACATCAATTCTGCCGTTGGCATGTGGAAATATAACCAGCGATGACTTTTGAGAGAAAATGGCGCCCCAGTCAAAAAACCAACAAATTTATCATTTTTAAATTAAGCACTTCGTTTTGTAAGTCGCTCTTATAAAAAAAATGGTTACAAGATACAGTCGCCAAGATTTATTGACATTTATTAATATTTTTTCTTAATTTCACCTATATTGAATCTTTTATTAAATGTGCTATACGTTTTTCCGAACATTTTTTAGAGTAAATTTAATAGGAAATTAAAAATATGGTAAAAGGTATATTTTCGTTTATCTATAATGTATCTATTAGTTAAACATGTCAAGATGGATGTATGTACATATAAAAGAAAAATCTATAAGAGAAAGCTTAAGGTTTTCGTATATTATAAATAGGTATGAAAAATTCATCTTTACAACAGTAATATTCGAAGACGGTTTTCAATATGCCTGCCGCTGTTTGCTCTTCCATTGTGGCCCTCGACACTGCAAACAATGATCTTTTATTTACGTAGTTCGGAGATCCTATTTCAAGAGAGGAAATGAAAATACCTGCATGGTTTGCATCTGATTTCGGAGCCGAGGTGTTGTTTGCATTGCTTTATCTACTTTCGTTTTTCTCCATATAATGTGTCGTCCAAATTTGCCGTGTCTACATGTCCATTCTGAAATTTATTTTTGCTTCTGTTAGCAAAAGACAATTTAAATATGTCGCTGTTTTACATTAATTTATTGCACTCTGTTATAAAGCATATTTCATATAGAATCCGTGACATTTTTCGTAAAATATTTCTAAATAGTAGTATTTCTATACACCCTTTAATTCGAATTTTAAGAATTAAATTGTACCACAATTATGCAAAGAGTAGGAAACTATGATACAGGGTGTTTCTTAATAACATGCTCATATTAAAGGGGGTAATTCTTGGACCCATTTTAAGAAAAAAACTTTATATGAATGTATGTCCTAAACGTCTCATCTTTTGAGATACAGGGTGTTAAAATTTTATGAAAAAAATATCTATTTTATTGTCATTTTCTTACCACTTTAAATATTTTTATGAAAATTGGTGTACGGCGGTTATGCATTAAAGAGCATTTTTTGACCTAAGAAACATTTTTTTATTTCCAACAGTGGCGTCCGTACTGGACTCTGACTAGATATTTTTGAAGGAAAAAGTAGGACGCCACTGCTTTCTCTTCAAATAAAAATTATTTTTGGAGTCCCCGGTCAATTTAAAACACTTTTTGACTTTTTTTCGTTCAACTCATCATTTTCCCATAAAAAAAATAAATTCACTTATTTGCATCTCATTGAACCAATTACGAGAAAAAACGATTTATGTAACTTTGAACTATAATTTATTTAATAAGATAACGTTTAAACGTTGAAATTATAAAATTAAGGTTATCTACATACATTTCGAAATAGTAACAAAAAAATACCCTGAACGCACAAAGAAATCGATTATATCAGGTGTTGGAAATGTCCACCTCCTGCAAATGACATGCCATGTCTTTTGACAGTTGTCTACCTCGTCTAGTTGTCACGTATTTAAATCATTTATTTTACCAATATTATTTAAAAAACATGGTTCAATATACGAATTCTAAGTTTGCAGACATGCATTTCATGTATGGCTTGCTGATGGTCACGTACTGGAAGCCAGGAGGTTGTATGAAGACCGCTTTCCAAATAGAAATATTCCAGATGACGAACATTTTCAAACATTTTTAGAAGATTGTGAGATAAGAGAAGTTTTAACCCAAACGATCATCTAAAAGGAGCACAACGTACTATAAGAACTCCAGAAATTGAGGTAGCGGTTTTGAATTCAATTGAGGAAGATCCAGCATTAAGTACACGAAAAATTGGGGATATTTTAAATATCTCACATATTCTTGTTTGAAAAATTCTCCATGACTTTTTATTGTATCCATACTACATCCAACGGGTTCAAGCTCTACTACCACGCGACTTTCCATTACGGATAAACTTCTGCCAATGGTTTCTTCATAAAGTGACTGAAAATTCATTATTTGACACTAAAATTTTGTTCACCGACGAAGCCAACTTTTCCAGAGACGCGATCACACAATAATTACATGAGGGCTGAAGAAAACCCACATACAATCTTGAAATCCCGACACCAGGAGCAGTTTTCTGTTAACGTGTGGGTTGGAATATGCGGAGAGGTTAAATGGACACAATTACCGGGATTTTCTCGAAGAAGAATTGCCAGCTTTGATGAAGGATGTTCCCATTTTAGTAAGAAATCGTCTCTGGTTTATGCACGACGGTGCATCAGCGTACTTCAGTGCTCTGGCACGCGAAAATTACAATAATCGCTGGATAGGTCGCGGCGGATCACAGGCATAGCCACCTAGGTCTCCGGACCTCAATTCATTAGATTTCTTCCTATGGGGTCACCTTGGAACATTGGTTTACAGCACACCAATTCATAGTGAAGAATAGTTGAGAAATCACATCATAGTTTCTTGCGAAACTATTAGAACAACTCCCGGCATTTTCCAAAGAGTACGTGAGAACATGAGAAAAAGAGCAGAGGTATGCATATTTGCAGGAGGTGGACATTTCCAACACCTGATATAATCGATTTCTTTGTGCGTCCAGGGTAATTTCCTGTTACTATTTCGAAATGTATGTAGATTACCTTAATTTCATTATTTTATCGTTTAAAAGTTATCTTATTAAATAAATTATTGTTCAAAGTTACATAAATCGTTTTTTCTCGTAATTGGTCCAATGAGATGCAAATAAGTGATTTTTTTTATGGGAAAACGGTGAGTCGTACGAAAAAAAGTCAGGTCACCAAATTTGTTTTAAATTGACAAAAATAATTTTTATTTTAAGGGAAAGCAGTGTCGTACTACTTTTTCCTTTAAAATTATCTAGTCAGAGTCCAGTACGGACGCCACTGTTGGAAATAAAAAAATGTTTCTAAGGTCAAAAAATGCTCTTTAATGCATAAACGCCGTACACCAATTTTCATAAAAATATTTAAAGTGGTATGAAAGTGACAATAAAAAAAAATCCTAAAATTTTAACACCCTGTATCTCAAAAGATAAGACGTTTAGGACATACATTTATATGAAGTTTTTTTCTTAAAATGGGTCTAAGAATCACTCCCTTAAATATTAGCATGTTATTAAAAAATACCCTGTATATTTATTTTAGTGTAATAAAAATACCGCAACAAAAATTGTATTGCATTGGTTCATAAAGTCAGTAACATGGTTACTTACTAGGTGTTTTTCTCAATAGAAAATGAAAAGTTTATACCTATCATTATGTTTTTTATAACTATTGATATGTTTCCTTTTGCAACTCTTAAAAACAATGAATATGATTTGCAAAATTAATAAAAATCTAAAATAATATATATTTTTTCAGATATAATAAATATTTTCTTAATAATATAGTAATCTTTAATGGTGTAAAAGTATTTAATTCCTATAATAAGTGGGGGGAATTTTTGTTATTTCTTATTAAAGATATTATTTTGAAAATTAGTATATAATATAACAACATTTAAAGTATATTAAAAAAATTGGTACAAAAATATAAAGAAGTGTCTCAATTTTTTTTTGCGGTGACCGCGATTTCTCGGCACTGAATTATTTGAAATCAAAAAAGTAAATTGTTTTCATTAGTTAATTAGTTACTCTTTTAATTGACGCCGAGTTTTTTTTGTTTTATTAATTTTTAAAATTTTGCTTTGTTTTAAAGTTGAAATATCGATTTTTTGACAATAAATTCTACCTATTTGTTATTGTAAGATTGATACTAATTAAAAACTAAAAAAACTTGACACCACTTTATAGTTATTTGTATGTAAAATATGTTAAAACGATTGGTTCAGTATTTTTTTTGGAATGGTGGTCGCTGACTTTTAAAATTACATGTTTGGAAAAATCGATTTTGAGTTTTGTACGCCCAAGCAACTGAGTTGGAGCAACTCATTTAAACTATCATAAATCCGTCAATTTTGCTCCGATTACCCTTGAAATTTAATACAATATTCTTGAGATACATTTAAAATATTTAATTAAAAAAAAAATAATAAAAAAGGTTTAAATTTAACCCACCCCCTCCCCTCCTTTTTCCTTAAAAACCTCTCTTTTTTGCATTTTACCCAGACATAGTAAAAAAGGATGCCCGAAACAATTTAAACGCGGTGGCCTTTTTAATTTTAGGGACTTTTTTGGATTTTTTGATAATATTTCTTTATAAAAATATTAACTTAATGATCGGGAGAATGAACTATGCTACCTACTTTCTTAAAATTAGGTCTATTTGTAAGAAAACAATAAAAAATAAAAAACAAAATTGCACATATTTATGAAAAATTGTAAAATAGGCTAGACAAGTTTATTTTTTAAATGAATTCGAAAATAGTAACACAAAATATAAAGTGTAATGTGTGTGTTAGATTTAAAAGATGTGAGTTATTTTATCAAAAAATAGTAAAATGTCTATGAAAACAAAGATTGTGGATTCTTAAAATATTTTATAAGGTGTAAATAAAAATCACTAAATTGTTAAACCTTTCTAGTAGATTGTGTATATTTTTCTTTAAAAAACTAAATATTAAACTTAAAATTATATTTAATGTATAAATTTATTAGAATTCGTTAATGGCAGCAGATTGTTTTTATATTTCCTACAGCAGCTACAGCTTCTATTTCTACTTTTGCGTTTAGTGGTAGCTTTCCAACTTGAAAGGCAGACCTTGCGGGGTAGTCTTTGGTAAAAACTAAAAAAAAATTAATAATGTTTGTAATAATATTATCAGTAATCAATAAATAAAAAAATCATTTTTTTTTTATTTTTACAAAAAAAAAGATTTACTTCTAGCAACAGAATATGCACTTGTAATCTTATAAAAAATATGTACGGAAATGTTAGCCCACTCGAAATATTTCGTAATATTTCAAAATGCAATTTATCGTAAGCTGTTTTAAAGTTTAATTTTTCAGTAAAGTTTAAGTAAAGAAAATATATAACTTAGTTAATTTATATTTAATTTGATTTTCAAATAACAGTATTTTTTTAAATTAGTCCATTTACATACAGAACCATATTTGGGTGACTTCCAAAGAAAAACAACTTGATAATACTAATTATGATAGCTTCATTTTTTATTTATGCTTTAAATTTATCTTGTTAAATTTAATAAGACACCTTATTTATTTTTAACAGTTTTATTAAAAAATAATTTAACTTTTTACTACATATTTATTATTTTTAGGATTAAAAAATAATTATTTTATTTTTTTTTTAATTAAATTATATTAAAACTATAGTACGCAACACCAAAAATAAAGAGATCATTGTTGTAGAAAAAAAAGTGGTGCCCCCTCATAAGGCATAAGTGACAAAGTAAAAATAAGAAGAAAGATCATTTTCCCCCATTAATTTACGTCAATTATTAGGAAAACTGCTGATAATAACATAGAATGGTTTGTTCAGGAGCGAATCATATAAGGCCTGCTCAAATGTTTTAGATATTTCCAAATCAATAACCTGTGATTCAACAAGAAACCTAAGGGGTTAACAAAAAATCCTTGTTGGGACTTGCAAATATGGCTTCTTTTAGGTTCTGGTCCCGGTGTAAAAAAGTCTTTGTGCACAGAATTCAATGACCCCTGCAAACTGCCAGATTGTCTGAAACAAAATAAAGAAAACCCCCAAAAATCAAAACACTTATCTTCGTTTCAGTGGCATGTCTACCAGCGTTTTTAAGATAAAATTTATCTAAAATTTTTAATAATTATTTATCATTTTAATTTATATTTATATAAAACGTTGATAAGTGTTTTGATTTTTTTTTTATTTTGTTTTGAGTGATCTGCCACTTCGCATTAAAGATCAATAGTTTTTGTGCATACAGTTCTATATCCCGGGACCAGGAAAAAGAGGTCCTATCTTGGCAAGGTTCAAACAAGGACATTTGAATTCGCCACAAAGATAAAAAGCATACCTATAAAACTTAGAGATAAAAAATCTGCTGTGGGTCTTTTGTAATAGAATCAATTCCGTCTCTTATTGCTTTCAATGGGTTAAATGTTTTTTGGTTCTTTTTGGGATATTCAATTAGGACTTGATGCCCAATTAAAATATTTTGGTTAGTTTTGGTCAGTTTTGATTAGTTTTGCATTTATTTAAATTAAATTTAATTTCCTTTTACTAAATTAACTAAAAAAAAAATTTCGTTTAAAAATAACATAAGCAAAAACAAATAGAGAAACTGTAATTTTTTGTTTAGTTACAATGTTAAACCAAAAAATGACCAAATAATTAAATCAAGAGTTATCAAATTATTTTACAATTTTGCTTGCTTTTTTTCAGAACATCTTTAAAAGGAAGCTTGTACCTATGTTTTTTTTTAAAGGCATGTTTTACTTGCTTATAACCTTTTTTGTGTCTTAATTTAATAGCTTTTCCATTATGGAAAATACAAAATAATCCATAATTTTTTATAACATCAACACTGTTTATATCAGAAATAAAGTATTTTCTGTCAACTGTTTATATAAAGTTAGTATTATAAAATAAATTACTTTTTTTGTGGTTTATCTTCCCAAGTAATTAAAAACTTGTGTATAACTTTTTTTATATGTAGGATTTAATATTAATAAAAATTGCAAAAGCCTGTGTTTAAAATATTTCTATTTATTTAAAAAAATGTATTATATTTAAAACTTAAAATTAAATTGTAAGCGAAAAAGGAAGTTAGAAAAAACCCTGTAATATAAAATTATATACGTAGGGCACTCTTAAAAGTGTACAATTATTGCAATAATTTTTCTTTTTTATATATTATGTCATTTTCTCGAGTATATTCATACAAAGTTTAAGACAAATTACCTACTTATTACTTTTTAGGAACTAAATTAAAGCAATATTTAAGCGTCAAAAGTTACTTTTACAAACTTTTTATCGGGATCCTAAAGATTCGACAGTGTTAATAGCATTTTTAAACTGGCGTTACGCTACCCTAAATTTGTCTTGAGGGTACTCTTTTCAACTTTTATTATTTAATTAAAAATTTTACTGCCTGAGTCTAAAAAGATTTAGGGGAATTTTTTTGCCACTTTATTGACATGCTGGCTCAAAAAATGTAGCATTTTAAAAAGTAAGGATTTTTTTATCAAGAACTATTATACATACATTATATTATAATAAGATGTCTTACCGAAAACATAATGTTTAATGCATTGCATTTCAATGTAGTATCAGTTAAAAAAATAATATAAAAATCTAAAAAACCCAATATAAAAGGTTTAAGAATAATTTTAATATTTGCTTGAAATAACTTAAGCAGGATGGTAAAGTTGCATGCATATAAAAGTGTACAGATCTTGAAGTCCAATATCAGTCGAGGCAATTGAAGCACTCAACCTCGGAATTTTTTGCACTAAGACGGATCGGAATGCGGTTTTTTGCATTCGCTTCCAAAAATTGTTTGTAAAAAATGTACCTACTTTGTGACTTATACAAACCGTAAATTGCATTGCTGCAGCCAAAAATGCATTCAAAAAATGCATTTTTTTGAGACGGCTTTTATAAGATTTAACAACTTTGTAAATATGAGTCAGAACTGGCCCAAATCGGGTTCCCGGAGCTTTTCGAGGTCGCTGATCACGATTATGATGTTCAAATGGAGTCACAGCCTACCTGAAGCCGATGAACGTCATCTTCGTGGGACTCTCCCAAAATACACGTGGGAAAGGAGAAAAACTTGGCTCCCGGGGGTTTTTTGGGTCGCTGAATTTAAATGTGCGCACCCCCAGATACCTGGTGCTACGGAATCTGGACGTGGACGTCATCCCCGTGTGACAAGATCGCCAAAAACCAGAAAATTATTGTAGGGGCGTTTTTTGGGGCGCTTAATCCAAATTTTACGTCAAAAACGCCCCTACAATGATTTTTGGGCTGTTTTTGGCGATATTATTAGGAAAATTCTTGGAGATTATGGCCACGTCAAGTTTCCGCAGCAACAAGTGTCCGGGGGATGTTTGCCCATGCCACATTTGAATTCAGCGACCCAATAGACCCCCGGGCGACAAGTTTCTCTTCTTCCTCGCGTGAATTTTGGAAAAGCCCCACGGAGATGACGTTCAGGGCCAGGTTACGGTGCACCAGGTGTTCGGTGGGTCGTTTCCTTCGTGAAATTTGGATTTGGCGCCTCAAAAACCCCCCATAATGATTTTAGGTTCGTCTTTGATTGTGTGGGGGAATCCCTCGGAGATGAGGTTCCCGTCCACGTTTCGGTGTACCAGATGTTCGGGGAGTGTTCGCCGATGCCATATTTGAATTCAGTGACCAAAAAACCCCCGGGCGTCAAGTTTCTCTCCTTCCCCGCGTAAATGTTGGGAGTCCCACGAAGATGACGTTTATCGGCGTTCCTGAGCTCCAGGTCGGCTGTGGCTTAATTTGAACATCATAATCGAGATTAGCGACCTCGAAAATCTCCGGGAACCCGATTTGGGCCAGTTTTGACTCATATTTACAAAGTTATTAAATCTTCCAAAAGCGTCTCAAAAAAATGCATTTTTTGAATGCATTTTTGACTGCAGCAATGCAATTTATGGTTTGTATAAGTCACAAAGTAGGCACATTTTTTACAAACAAAAAATTTTTAGAAGCGAAGGCAAAAAAACCATATTCCGATCCGTCTTGGTGCAAAAAATTTCAAACTTTTAGTCTTTTTAGTGCTTTATTGCTTCGACTATACCTATGGTTATAAAGAAAAGTCATTTTTAATAGCGAATTACTGTTTTTGTTAAAAGGCTAGATATAAATGTGTTTCTTTTTAACAACGTAAAAATAGTAAACAATAAATATTTTTTAGAATCCCAAATTAAAGTCTAATACGCAGTCAGTCATATGATGATATGTGCAATATCACACATACTCTTACAGCAATGCAATGCAATTTATTTCATTTTTTTATTATTATTATCGAAATTTCTTTTCATCTAACAAGAAATGTAATTTTAACCAAAAGTCTTTATTCCTAAGGTTATAAAATTTAGTCTTAATCTTAAACATTTTAGTACAAACTGTTGAATATTTTTTGGTTAAAACTTTTTTCAGAGCTCTTGCAAACGGCATTTGTCGTTACTTTTAAAAACTAAGAGAGTCGATTTTAATGCAGGTATTCAAGATGCCATTAAATGCAATATCTGCATGTAGAGGAATAAAATGGGTTAAGCATTTAAAAACCCGGCACCCAGGGTACCTAGTACTAAAGCTTCATACAAGCCTTTGAGGGCGGTCATAAAGATAAAAAAGGTTATTATTTTAATACAATAAACATTTACAACACTAATATATCGGAAAATACTTACACTCCTTATAAACTTCATTAATAGCTGCAAAATCATTAATGTCACTCATAAAAATAGTAGTCTTTATAACTTTATCATATGATGAACTGGCAGCATGTAAAATATGACCTAAGTTTTTTAATGCTTGTCTGGTCTCTACAGTTACATCTCCATCTACTAACTTCATCGTATCTTTATCCAAACCTAGGCATCCTGAGACATAAAGTGTTGATTCCAGAACCACTCCTTGGCTATAATAAAAATGGAGGTAATTAGCTTTATACATAAAACGCATGTGCCCAAAAATAACAAAATGCCGATACTGAAAATTGGCGCGCTTATGAGAATAATGCGAAAGTAACGCACTAACTTCGCTTGAAAAGTGCCGTATTCGCATAACCGGGTATTTTTAAAAGCTTAGAGTGGCTTAAAAGTATTACTATTTATTAAACTTATAAACCACTGTAAAGTGTAAGGTCTAACCATTTAATATACCCACACTTTAAAAATTTAAAAGCACTGGTAGTTTTAAAAAATCAATGTGTTGAAGTAAATCTAATACAAAAACCAACTACCAAGCATATTTAAATAAAAAAAAGCAACTTGACGATCTTTTTCTTGCTTTGTGATGAAATATTATTTATCTGAATATTTGTTTACTTAATGTTACTTTCTTATAAATGTTTTATGCTCGAAAGAATTAAAAATAGGTTAAATATTTACTAAAAAAGTTTTAAACAAAATTTAGTTTGAAAATTAATTTCTGCCTGGAGTGGTACATTTAATTAAACTCAAGATTATTTTTTTCTTAGCAGATGCTTATCTTAAATTTGGTTTCTAAGGCATTAATTACCCACATGGTGTTTTGAAACCCTGTGATTACATAAATAGCCATAATTATATCCATAGTTTTAAGAATAAAACTTTTTATAAACATTTGTCCACAAGACGTCGTTCACAATCTACAGGGCCATAAAACTTTTAATATTTTTTTGTTTTTTTTACATGCTTCGCACATTTTTAAAAATATTTAATTTAAATTTGGCTTAAACCCAATGTTTACAAAACGACTATATACATTTTTTTATTTCTACAGGCTGATACTTTTTCCCGCATTTATCCCCTCCAGAGTTTTTCCTGGATCCTAGATTGTCCCGTTCATAGCCTAACTTTTTAGTTTCTTACTATTTTTTAATAATTTTTCCTTAAGACATATTTGTAAAAAAAAGTTAAAATGCTAAAAAATTAAGAACACAATTTGAGCTTTATCAAATAGGTACTTAATTCGGACACTTTTGTCCAAAAAACCGCATGCTTGCATATAGTGATAAAGACAGGACTTTTATTTTTTTAAGTATAAAGAAAAGACCTTGTAGAAATAAAAAAATATATTAGTTATTATTCGGACATTAATTTTAGTAGGCTGTGTGATAAATTTTAATTCCATATCGCTAAAAATCTACAAAAAAAAAACAAAAAAACTGTTAAAAGTTTAACACTATGTAGATCGTTAACGTAACGTTAAAGAATATTGAAGTAATCTAAATTATCTCAACCATCACAGTATCTTTTAATATGGAAAAAAGGTTTGGGAATAGCATGTATAATATTTTGATGTTATGAAGCATTGTTTTTATATATGATATAGTAATTAAAAAATGTGCATTATTTTTTACGTTTCACCAAATGTAACTTCATATGAATCGTTTGAGCAAAAGGTAAATATTATGCATATGTAGTTTATACAGGGTGATTGGTAAGTAGAGGCGAAAGATGAAGACCCGAATTAATTTTTTAATTTTGAATTGAAAACCAAGAACACTTTTTTTGTAAATTTTCCTTCGTTTTCAAGACATTTCACTATAGAGTTTTACCAAAGAAAAAAATTTAAATCACATTGTGGGTGTCGCTAATCTTAGTTGGCGCTTTCAAACTCTTACGTCATATAAAATCAAGTTTGACCGTTGTCAAAAATTAGACACTTTGGTGCACATGCATGGTGTGTTATACCCATCCACATAAACAATATCACCGTATTCTTCGTTAGTGAACTCCATTTTCTTGTGATTTTTCCAATAACAGATTGACAAGTGTCTAACTTTTGACAAAGGTCAAACTTGATTTCATATGACGTAATAGTTTGAAAGCGCCAACTAAGATTAGCGGCACACACAATGCGATTAAAAATTTTTTCTTTGACAAAACTTTATAGTGAAATATCTTGGAAACGAAGGAGAATTTACAAAAAAAGTATTTTGGTTTTCGATTCAGAATTAAAAATTAATTTGTGTCTTCATTTTTTGCCTTTACTTACAATCACCCTGTATATTTCTTATGATGTCACCAAGTCTTGAATCAAGGAACTTAAGACGTGGCTGTCCAAACTAGGTAGCGCATTCTTAATTTGGACATTGTAATACGTCTCTCTTTTTTTCAATTTTTACCACTTAATTGTACTCTTATATCGTATGCGCATAATTTGGAAATTCATTAAAATCCTCTTAACAAAATATAAAAGTAACATTAACTTTTGTTTATTTAATTTCACTACTTTACAAAAAAAAAGTATCGAACTCAGAAATGTGATATATGATTTTTGATATATTTTTGCGTTCTTAACACGAATCCGTGGTTAGAATTTGGCCATCACGTCTAAATTTTTACTAACTTTTTAAAACTAGCAAAAAACAACTCCACAAAAAAAAAGTATAGGACCTAGAGATGTGATACATGGTTTTCGATGCATTTTTGCCTCCTAAAAACGAATCCGTAGTCTGAACTGGGCCATCAGGAAACAATTTTTCCTAAACCCAAAAACCGAAGAAAACCACTCAAAAAAAAGTATAGGACCCAGAGATGTAATATACGGTTTTCGCTGCATTTTTCCCTCCTAAACACAAATCTATATATCAATTTTGCTCTAGCACTCACCAGTCTTTAGTAAATTGCTAAAAACCATCAAAATTGCGGTTTTCTTTTCTTATGGTTAGAAAACGTTGTAACGTGCTGGCCAAATTCTGCAGAGGATTGATATTTAGAAGGCAAAAATACATGGAAAATCATATATTACATCTCTGGATCCGTTTTTTTTTGTAAAATAATGTTTTTTTAATTTATATTTTTAAATTTAAATGTTTAAAAAATCTATTATGGTACAACTAAGTATAATTCTTGCAATCGTTTGCAATTAGGACCTTTTCGCAAACAGTATTTCTCCTACTTCTCATGTCAACGCACCATTTCAAAAAAAAAAAAAATTAACTTAGGCGTATTTTAACCCTTGCTGTTAACTAAAGTAAATAAATCTAACCCCTAACGATTTAAATGATACACACACCCACAAAAAAATAGAAAAATCGTCTGTACTTTACATCCGATATAATATGTATCCCAAAGTATTTTTGTCTTCGAAATACGAATCCGGTGTCAGAGTTAAGCTTTTACATCACAAAAACCTCCAAAAATTAAAAAAACCGGTCTAAAATACCGAAATTTCACGAAAAAACAACAGCAAAAATATAGAAAATTTGTTTTTAATTTTCGAAAAGTACATTTATTATAAAAATGCCTTAAAAATTAAAATTCACCCTTTAGAATTAATGTGACACAACGTTTATTTCTAACACTAAAGATATTATTTTCAAAAATCAGTCCCCTTATACCAGATTTGGTATACGGGGGTTTTGAAGGTCCTTGATCACGAATGTAAAGTCAGATTTGCAGAATTCAATAGGGCTTACCAAATATCCAAAACATTTTTGATTTACACCAGATTCGGTACAGAGAGGTTTTAAGAGTCGCTGATCAGTAATTTGGGAAAGATATTTACAATTTAAAATGGCGTATCCAATATGGTGGAATGATTTTTGGGTATTTGTCTCGAAAGTTGCCTCCTCTCCGATTTTGAGTAAATTTGGAAACAGGGGTTTTTTGAGGCGCTGATTACAAATTTAAAAAAAAATATATTTTTTTGGCAACGTTTCGTTTTTAAGATATTCATCATCAAATAAAAATCAACTAACCTTTATTTAACTATTCTCCTTCTTTTTGCAAAAATTTTGATTTTACTAAATTGGCAATAATATTGACAAACATTTTTAAAAACTTTTTTAAAATTTTTGTTTACACCTTTTTTTCCCTTTAATTGCAAACCTCCCTTTTAACCCCCGCCGCAACCATAAGTATACACAAGGAAATTTTTTAAACAAATATGGCCGCTTTTTAAAATTAAAAGTTCGCAATTTAATGGACAAAAGGTGTAAAATTAATAAAATACAAGGTTTTAAAAGGTGTTTACAAAATTGGTGTCACTTTAGTGTAAAAATCAAGAATTGTGTAAAAAAAAGGGGGAATATAGTGAAAATATGAGTTTGAGTTTCAACTTTAATGAAAGAAAAATTTTGAAAACGAGCGGGCCCAAAATATTTTTTTGATTCGTAATCGGCCCCAAACCAAATTAACTAAAATCGGACTTTCGAGGCAATTACCGATTTTTTAAAGTCTTAAAGAAACTTTCAATGGTCTCTAATAAAATACCTATTGAAAAAGTAGTTTTACACTTTTAATGCAATTTTTTTTTAAACTAAAAACTTAAAGGATCCTATGTTAGGGATCGCCATAAAGGAAATTAAAAGATCTTTAAAATGAGGTATATTCACCTACTCTTTCCATTTAAGATTTTGGGGGTTGTGTCATTTCCTTATGAGGGGTTGCAAGTATGAGAGTACCGTTATGATTATTAGGTGTCCCCATTAAAAATAAAATTAACGGGTCCGAGGATTTAAAAAAACAATAAGGATTTGCGTACAATTTTAGTTGTCTCGTTTT
>JAHBCN010006122.1:0-50811 GCA_019359885.1 Listronotus oregonensis | reverse complement strand
AAATATGTTTAATTTTTGCGTTCCAGCACTAACCAACAGACAACATCCACAGATTTTTTGGGGAATTGATATGAATTGAATTAGATTTTTTTAAACGAAAATAAAAATATTTTTTTTTTTGAAAACAATTTTTTTTCCCTTTTTTTCATAAGTTCATGTTTTTTTAAGTTTTTTTGTTCATCTGACCATAAACGGTCTGTTCCAGAATTTGATTCAAAAATGAGAGTCTGGCTGGAAAAGGAAAAATTTTTTTTATTATACCCCTATAACTATAGAGTTGCCCCCGTCTTTAAAAAAAAGTATTGTACGTTATTTCGGAATTATTGTACGCTATATTTAAAAAAAAAGTAGGAAAATTTTTGAATGAAATTGAAAAAAAAAAAATTAAAAAATAACCGGCGATCGGAAAAAAAAAAACCTCAAATTCGTGTTCGGGCCCCAAAATGAAAGGTAAGCGCGAAATTTTAAAAAAAACGGCTTTTCCCCAATTTTAATTTTCCCAATAATTACCAAATTAAAATAAAAGTGTAATTTTTTTTTAACACTTTGAGGTATTTTTTTTTTACCGTTAATAACCAATGTACTTTAATAAAAAAAAATAAACCCCCAACTGAACCCTGGATGAGTTGACAGAACATTTTTTTCTTTTTTTATAAAGAATATTTATTCTTTATCGAAATGTTTGGTAAGAAAATTAGTTTATAATATTAGATTTTTGATCAGACGTACATAAGGTTTTTTTTTTTGTAACCCAATCGGGGGCATTTTTAATTTTTTTTATCTCTGAATTTTTCTAAGACGTTAAATTGTTTCAGATTAAAATTCTTCAAGATAGAGAACCGAAATCCTAAAAATATGATAATATGAATCAAAATTCCCTTTTAAAAACCAAAAAACGAAAAGTAATTGAATTAATACTTAAATTTTATTGCAAGGAGTTCCACCAGGACAGGGAAATTACCCTCAGATGAATCCAGCGAAAACTCTGATAATTTAATAAAAATTCCTCAACATGTTGTTGAGGTAACAACATAAATGAGGGTAACATGAACCCTCCCAAAAAGACAAGAAAAAACAAAACGAAAAAGGAGAGGAACCCCCAGTACTTGGAAAAGTAATATACGAAAACGGACATGACTCAGGAAAAGAATAAATTTTGTAAAAAGAAAAGTAGTTCCAGCTAAAAAAAAAAAAAAAAGTAAAAGACTCAAAAAAAAATGTTAAAACGCCCAAAAACCTCAGAAGATGAAAAGGGTCCATATTTTTGAGCATTTTATACACTAACCGAACATGGAAAAAAAATTTTTTTTTGCAACTACAAAACAATTTCGTACTGGGGCGCAGAAAAATAAGAATGGAAAATAGAGAAGAAAGCAAACATTTACATACTATTTTCAGATAGCTAGTCGCGACATTCAAGTTTGTAAACCTTTTTTCTTGGGCCCCGAATAAGCCAACTCCATATACTGCTCATTCAAAAAAAGAATTATTTCAAACATTCCCAAAAACCGGGCCCAAGGGGGAAAAATGAAAAAAACAAGATAAGACGAAGATGTAAATTTCGTTGGATACATATAAAAATTTCCCTTTCCCACAAAAATCTACTACTGTAGAGCTAAATACGAAAGTATTTAGAGTCATCTTTAAAAAAATAAAATGTATTTTTCACTGAACTTTACTGCTTCCCAACGACAACCGGAAAAATCTTATTAAGGCCATATTTTGCAATGAATATAATTTTTACTTTCAAAAAAAAGGACCGGGATTAGGAAGAAAAAAAAAATTAAATACGGGAAAAAAAAATTTTGGGACTGAACAGAAAAACGTGTATGACAAAACATTCAAAAAAAAAATGCATCTCGTAGAAAAAAATAAAATAGAGAAAATCTCAATATTTTTTTTGTATTTTTTACAAAATGTTTGTTCCCCAAAAGGGGAAAGTAAGAAAATTTATTATAAAAGAAACAAATTTTCAATTTCTGCTATATTTCCCAAAAAAAAACAATGCGCAGTGTGGACGAAATTTTGGGGGGAGAAGGGAAACGACATAGCAAGTGCTTTGTTAAAATTTTGAAGCTGTTTTTAAACCAATCCTGATTTAACATCTTTAATACGGGTATAGCTGGGGCCACAAAAAAAAATTCTTTAATTCTAGCAATTACACCTTTTAAAAAGTAACCCAAACATTGAATCCATAAAAAGGGGAAATTTTCTCCGGGCCATTCCTGCAATAAAGAAATTGACCATTCATAGTTGTATAGAAAGGGTGCAAAAAAACCCAAAAATTATTCCCAATATCCTATTACGGTTGTTTTTAAAAAATTTTTTAAAAATTACAAAATAATTAATTAAAAAAAAATTGATTTGTGGATTCAATCCTATGCTGCTAAAAATTTAATATAAAAAGTCCTTCCTAAAGTAGTTTCCTTAAAATTTCCCCCAAACCTATTTGAAAAAGAATATAAAGAAAGCCAATAATGAAGGGAAAAAAAGTTTCCATTCGTGATTCTCGGCCTCCGGACTAATGCCACTAAAAAAAAATTAAAAACCCAGTTGTTCTTTCCCTGTAATCACTTTTAAATAAAGTTCAGGCTATTAAAAGCATGTTTAAGTGGATGCCTAAAGGGGAAAAGGGGAAAATTATATTATACTTAAAAAGTAAACCTAAATGATCAGTCTTCTAATTCCCCATTATATTCTTATTCTAATATTATTTTTTTTTTTTTAACGTTACCATGTTGTATGTTTTCTCAAATAATAATAAAAATAGAATAAATAATTGTATGTGTTTTTGTTCTGAAAATTTAAAAAAAATGTTTTTGATAGGGTTTTTCAAAGAAACATTTTTAATTAAAAAAACTAACTGAGATTAAAATTTTTTTAAAATTAGGTCTTCCATGAACTGTCACAATAAAAACATTTTTTTTTTTTTCTCAAAATTATTTTCTGCACATACCACAGTGTAACCTTGCTAAGAAGTCTTCAAAAAACCCCCCCCCCCCCGGCCCTCCCCCGAACTTTCATTTTAAGCAGTTTTAATGTGGGATCAAAATGATTAACAGCCTTTTGTGGGGAAAAGAACATAAAGCTGGGAAAATTTCTGGCTCGCAAATCTTAATCGTCGATTCGTCTTCATTTTAAAATAAGGGGGGTGCGTTTTTTAATCGTCATTCTTGTAACAAATAAACACGCCTTATTTACGTTTTTTTTTTTGGTGAACAACCCAAAACACGAAAGAAAAAGTGAACAACTGCAGTTTTCAGCGATTAAAGCGGTTTAAAATTAAATTAGGTATAGGGAAATAAAAGTTTTAATCGTCCGACTGAGCAGTCTTAATTGGCGATTAAGAAAGTTAAAAAGAACTATAGTCTGTGTGGCCCTTTACTCGTATTATGCATATTTAGTCCAATTTTCGCCGCTTTTAAAAAACGTCAAACATATAAAATGCTTTTAATATACAATATACCATTGCGCGTGTGACCTTGCAAATAAGGATAACACAGTGGAAAGTAATTGGCATTATATTACTTTCATAATATCAGTTTAAATTTATATTCTTAGGAGAAAGATGATTTACCGCCAAATTAATTCAATACTTATTACCTTTTAACATGCAATTTATAACTTAAATAGAAACTATAAGTACTTACTTATATGGTGCGATTGGCCTAGGTGCATTATTGGTATTAATTATTTTTCTAGTAAGAACCATATCACAATTTCTTAAAGTACTACAAACTTTAAAATTACGCTTTTGTACGATACCAGGCAAGATTTTTTTAAGTAAATGTCTTGTTGACATTGACATAATAATTTTAATTTTACAGAGATTTATTTTAAGTTAAACGTTGTTTTTACGGTCCATTTCAAAAGCTTAAACTACACGCAATGATTTGTAGAAATACAAGTAAGCGTGCATTTATCTTTGACCTAGAATAGTAATGATTAAATTAATATTTATTTTGTATCATAGACAAATGGACTATCTTTAATAAAATCATAGTTAAAAATACAGTGTGTAACATACATATAGATTGATAACAAATTAAACAGTAATTTTTTTTATATATTTATTTTTTCATATATGTTTTGTTTTCATTGCTTAAATACATGTTATTTTTTTTAAGTATTTTAGTATAATATATCACAGGTTATGAAGATTTTGTGGGTAATTTTTTAACAGCAAACCACTCGGGCTATCTTTTCAAAAGTAATGCATAAAGGCAAATAACCCAAACAACAAAAATCCGTGCCAAATGCTTTTCCAAAATCCCGGATTTTCTTGGAATAGGTCAGGCAAATTAAAAAGTTTGTATTTTTTCATTACGACGTTTCGCCTGGAAGGGCCTTCATCAGTATATATGTATTTTTTATAATTTTTAAATAATCTTAAAACTAGGGGCTTCCAGAAAACATCCATTTTTTGTTAAAAAGAACATTAGACTTAAAGTGTACACAAGTTATATATATATATATATATATATATATATATATATATATATATATATATATATATATATATATATATATATATATATATATATATATATATATATATATAATAACAAAAAGGTGGGTTTCTTTGGGCATAGAAACCATGTAAATAAAGAGAAAAATAAAATATCCTGGTAGGTATGATCACTAAGGTTGGTTGTTTAAAATTACGAGGCTTCAAGTGATGGATAACCCGGGTCCAATGATCCGATTACACGTGTTTCATCCTTGTTGGGATGGTCCCCCGCACCGAATGTAGGCCGTAGACTTGGAGGCCTCAGTAATTTTTAAAACAACCAACCTTAGTGATCATACCTACCCAGGATATTTTATTTGCTCTTCACATTTATTAGGCCTCTATGCCCAAACTCTCCACTTTTGATTATTATTTATAACAAGGCTCAAGAAGTTTAATTATATATATATATATATATATATATATATATATATATATATATATATATATATATATATATATATATATATATAGTAAAAAAAATTGAAATATAAGCTATTTTTCTTTGGGAAATTTTTTTTAAAATATAATTGTAATTAAATCAGCTATACTGTCAATGGGAATTTTATAAAAATCTATATAGTTTAGAAAAACCTTCACATTGACTCTTTTTAAATAAAATGTCAAACTTTTAATCGGTTAGAAAGCTGGTGTTTACAGAGTCTAGTCAGTTTATATGATAATTCACGCTAGCCCATCGATCATGCAAACTCCAATTGGCTCTTAAGGCAATGTTTACGTTGTGCAAAAAATCAGGTGCAAAAATCGCCGCGAGTATCAGCAGGCTGAAAATTCTCGTAGTAAGCCTGACAGCTGCCTGCAGTGGTGACTTACCCTGCGACGTCACCTGCTGGAAATTGAGCTGGAACCGATCTGCCGCACCTACATTCGGGGCGATCTGGGTTCTGACGCTTGTTACGTCGTTGTGTCGCGGTTGGGCTCATGATACTATTACTCCTAAAGATAAACCACGCATGAGATAAGCCTATCTCTCTCTTGCCTGACGTCCACTCGACGAGCTATTTCCCAAGCCTTTGTAGTTTTAATACTTTAACATTCGATTTCTGTTTAGATGTTAGATGGTTCAAGCGCATGATTTATTTATTTTTAAACGTCATATAATGCCAAATACAATAAACGTTAAAAAAAGGCTTTTCAAACCTGCTTTTAACAAACAACTTCGGATTGTTGTCGTCAATATGATGAGCGTCATGTAACGTCGTACGAAATTCAAATCATATAGATGGTTTTATCTTCTAGTAATAGTATCATGGGTTGGGCTCAATGATATCTTTTTGATTATCCGCTAGGTTTCACTGGTTATGGCAAGCTCTTGTTATGGAAAGTATGTGGAACTGGGATCCAGCTACAAGACCAACACAAGGCTTAACTCAAGGTGTAAGCCTGCCGTGCTGATGAGTGAATGCACTGTGCCTTAAACGGAGTGTCTGCAACAGTGCCTCCTGAGATACCGCCAGAGCGACTTCTCAGAGTATCTAGCCTTACTGCGGTAATGCGGAGCTTTGCCGTGGTGGACTATTGCTTTCCTAGTTTCAAACTGAGCGGACAAATCTTTCATAGAAAAAGTGACACAAGCAGACAAAGGTGTTACAAAGCCAGCGGTGAATCCGTTTCGAAAGGTGTATGCCCAGCTGGTGAGTGGCCCTCCTCACGGGGAAGGGCTTATTCATCACAGGCTGCGCTGGGGGTACTTAGGAAGGGATCCCTGAATCCAAACAGAAGGCGGATAGAACTGCTATTGTAGGGAAATGGGTTGTCTGGCTTTAAACAGAAAACAGATAGAACCGTTTTCATAGGGAAGGCCGGGCTTGGCCTCAGAAAAGAGCATCCGGTTTCTGGACTACGTCACTAAACCAGAGAGGGCGTAAGCCGGATCTTATCGTCTGCTCGTGTACTTTCCTAAGGGACGGACACAGAACACATGTGTGTGTGTGTGCCAACCGAACCAACAATGTACTGTCCAAACTACCTGAGCAATCAGGGTACATTAAAACTCCAGTGGACTATTCTCTCTTTCCGGGACACCACAGATTAAAATACCACATGCACAGACTAGCTAGGAAGACACTTGAATGCTGCATGTGCATGGAGAAGATGAATCGGCAGAACACATACTGAATGTTCAGATAGCAGCAATAACACAGCTAAGATTACGCAATCCTCAGGAAAATGACACTGTTGCCAGGGGAGCTGAAAGATCTCTCCCCAACAGGATCATTAGATTTAGAGTCTGGACCTGGTGGGAAATATAAAAGAGTGTGAGCCACAATAGACCGAGTGGTCGCGGTGGAGGGTGTGCCCATGCCCATCAGCTAAACCACCTACCACCGCATGTTGTGCTCAGAAGCATAAAGGAGATGTAAAGACTCTCCTTCCAATCTGACTCTCAGGATCATTCAGTCTGATCTGTTGGAAGAAGCAATAAAAGGTGAGCCACAATGACGAGCGGTCGCGGTGGGGAGCGTAAAGTCCACTCACCTTAAACCAAAACCTACTTTGAACAGGATATATATATATATATATATATATATATATATATATATATATATATATATATATATATATATATATATATATATATATATATATATAAAAAAATATATATATATATAAAATTTTTTTTTTTTTTTTTTTTTTTTTTTTTGAGCAGCGACTTTCACATTTTTATATGAACGCAAAAAGCGCAGTTTCATTGGTTTGACCTAAAAATTAAATATTTGAGTATTATAGAAAGTAAAGACACCATTTCCATTGGGAAGGGGAAGAACAATATTTATTTACGGGAAAATTAAAATTTTTATTTTGGTATGCAATCCCCCTCTTTTTCCGATAAGAAATATTGAGAGACATCATAAAATTTTCCCGGGGGTCCAAAAAGCGAGTAAGCGGCTGTATCTCAGGACCTGCCCAAAAATCTGAGAACAAGGGTTTTTTTTATTCTATAAAAAAAAAATAAAATGTGGCATAAAAACTCAAATTTTTATTTTCACTTTCTCGGATCCTTTGGGCGTATTTGGTATAATAGTTGGGAAAAAGCCAATTTTCTGCTTAAACCCCAAGAAGGGGCTGAAAATATTGTCATGGCAATCCACGATCATTTTTGAATAAAAAACCTTACATCAATTTTTAACAATAAAAAAGTGGGGGGGGGAAGTTTTTACCCCGAAAAAAAGCTTGTTAGTGTCAATTTGGTTATCGATTTACAAAAAACAACTTTTTTAAAAGGCATTTTGGAAGTAGTTTTCTATAAAAATAAAACAAATTTTTTTTCATTGTTTTTGGAGGGTGTGATTACTCACCCTATTTCATAATATCTCTAAAGTTAAAAAAATCATATATTTTTTAAAAATTTAAGTAGAGATAAAAAAAAAAAAAAAGTGAAAACCACAAAAAATGATATTCTATTTACAAGAAGTTATTAAAAAAAAATTTAAAATTTTCTTTAGGGTCCGGGAGCGCATCCTCACGTTTATTGTTCGTCCGAATAATCATAACCAAATCCAGAACGTATTAAAAATATGTTTTTATATTTAAGTTTGTAAAATGTCCGCTATGGGGGTTCTTTTTTAACACCTATGATTTTAAAATTAACGATTCTTCAAAACAATTTTCCTTTGAAAAGACCTTTTGTTGATATGTTGATCTAGTGGGGGTCTCCTTAGATGCTCGAAATGTTCATTTTTGTTGAATGTGCTGACTTTTTTTCTGGAAAAAGGTATTTTCAATTTGACCTGGGCAGGCCATGGATGCATTGCGAATACTGAGGGTCATATTTTTTGGGTTTTAGGCCCGTTAAAAAACCTTTTAATCGTCCCCATAAATAAAATCTAAAACGGTCAAGTCGGGTGACCTGTTACAAGCAAGCACTATGTGGAAATTTTCTAAAATTAAACAACGTTATAATGTGGGAATTAAACAAGGTTAGAGCTCAAGCGTTAAAAGAGACTTTCCTTTGGCCGATGAAAATGACTGTCAATACGGAAACTACTTTTCACTCTGAAGTCAATGGTTGAGCGAGGACGAGTTCTTTTAAACGTTTCAATAATGTTCTGTCTGCCATGTCCGGTTTTCAAACTTTCGATAACAAGTCCGGAACTGGAAAATTCAATCTGGCTGGTTTTTGGTTTCTTGTGGAATTACAAAAAAAATTTTTTGACCCCAAATTTCAGCTTCAATGAAGTGACAAGAACTAAAAAATTTTTTCTGATATTAATGATTTCAAAAACTTTAGTTTTGGAAAAAACCCAAGAAACCGGACACCAAAATTTTCCATTCTTTTAAAAAATATCTCAAAATGTATTAGAACCCATGAAAAAATCATATGGAAAAAAAAGTATCTAACTTAAAGGAGAAATCAAAAAACGTTTCCAGGATTTTAAAAAAATTGTTTAGTGAGCAAGTTTTTTCACCCCTTCCTTTAAAAACAATATACAACAGTTTGCAACTTGTGTTATGAAGAACTTTGGCGAAGACATCACTGTAACAAAAAATGACGTGATCGTTTTTAAAAAGACTTAGCTTAAATCTTAAAATTAAATAACTGGCTTTGGAAGTAAAGACAAATATTTAGTTCTATGTCGTGTTGCCTTGAAAGTTTAAAACGTTATTTAGTTCAATTTGGTAAATCTTTTTTTTTCCAAAATAAAGTTAATTAAAGGGGCAAAAACCGCAATCGACTTAAATAAAATTGGATGCTTGTATTCCGAATAGGGGATCAAACATGCTCAAACCTAAAAATTTAGATGAGACTAAATGTCAACCTTCTCATTGAACATATATTTTATGATTTATCTGCACATGTTTTTGCTTAAATGGTGCATTACCTTTTTTCCGGAGTAAGATCCCTTTTTTTTAAAAACAAAAAGACATGCTATTTGGTTGCGTAAAAATTTTGGTTTTGATTGAGGAAAATTTAAAAATGGGTTATTTATAGGTTTGTAACCCGGATAAAAGGGGTTTAAAGCACTATAAGTCATTAACTTATTAAAAACGTTTTTAGTAAAATAAAAAAATATACATACGTCAAATATCGTTTTATTATTTAATTTAGGTTGGTTACCGGTAAAAACCCCTTTTTTTTCAAAATATGGGAAAATAGATCAAAAAAATTAAAAAGGTTGGCGACCACTGGTTTATAGAATAATATTTAATTACGTTGAAGGCCGAGGCTGTCTGTCAAGCAGTTTTTTTGATGTCAGTTTAAATACTTTGCAGTGATATTATGAATGACCCAGCCTATTAACTGTAATTGCCCAATTTGAATATATAGTAAACGAATGATTAAACTTTAAATTTTATTTAAGAACTTGTATCGTCGATTTCCGCATTTGGCAAAAAGTGTGAAAAACAGCTTCGAACATTGTGCTGCCCGCGCAATCTCGCTCTTGGGGTAGAGTAGTGAGGGGTCAAAGCAAACCGTAGAAATAAAAACGCCTGGTGCGGTACATTTTCCTAAGCTTGCCTTAACCTCCCAGCACTTTGCTTCAGAAACGAGAAAAAACACATAGGGTCTGCCTTTAGCCCGTTAAAACAATATGTTAAATATAATTCCTTTTCCAAAGATCTGCTTTCCCACTTTAAAAGGGTCCAAGTGTATAAAAAGTTGTCAATTTCAGCGGTTTTTCCGACTTTTTGAACCTCAAAAACATATGTATACATTATTTAAGTTGGGTTGAATAATTTTGCAGATCGACCTTAAAACGCCCTTGACCCTGACCTGATAGGATCAAACTGACCCCGGATTTGGTTTCAGAAACCTTAAAAACATAAAGATATCATGATCAAGTCTTTCGAACCTTTAACTTTTTATAGAGCTGTGTAATTAATCAAATAAAAAAAAATGACGTGACGCAGTATGCAGGGATTTTTAATTATAAAGGCAATGTACACTGTCACTCCATCACTTGAAGCACATTATTTTGCTGGGTCTATGATAACTAGTTGAAAATTAGGATATTTGAACAGTGGGGACCTATATTACTCGGGAAGTTGGAGCCGGTGAACGAAAGAAACACTTTACTACCTGCAGCACCCAGTATAAAGCACATTATTGGTCCTCATATTTTGGTCCAGTACTGGCCCTTTCACGGTCTTACTGTGTATAAATATAAAACTTTTGCTGACATATCGTGCAATCCCTGATGTCGATATAAGAAGTTTGTTTTGTGTTTTAAATATTCTTGACCCGGTTTTAATTGGAATTGATTTTAATTATTTTGCAATAGTATTATCTGGTGTACATTTTATTATTCTTGCCCACATATTGTCTAAATGTTTTATTATTATATACATTTTTTAAATTTGATAAACTAGGTGTTATCCCCTATAGTTCACATAATTATAGAGGATGCTAAAAATGTTGTCCCCCAGCTGAAATACATTTGCCATGCAAATTTCTGACTTGTAGACTCTTCGTCAAAGAGCTAAAATTTATTCAGGAAATGCATTGGAAAATGTATTATAGCTGGAGGACAACATTTTTGGCGTCTTTTGATTTTTTTGTTTAATTATATACTTTTAATTTGTAATTACTTTACGTTTATAAGTTAACAGTACATTTATTACTGTTAATTATTAAAAAGTATTTCATTTTAAACTTCTCAGAATCTTTTAAATGCCCAAGCGAGTAGTTTTTAAGAATAAGTCAAAACATACCCGATAATGTTTCTGTTTGACGACAGATACAAAGAAAACTTCAGGTCTCTAACCTTTAAGTATGAACGCCATTTTTTATACCAGTACTTCGGAAGTGTAGTATCACTATATTAACAGGTTGCCTTTTTAGCCAAAATGATTTTAAATTGCCTAAAAAGTATATTTAAGGAAAATAATAGGTTTATTGTGAAAAAAGACCTAAATATATTTACCTTTTTTTTATTAAAAATCTAGAAAAATACAAAATCAACAACTATGGCACTTTTTAGGTAATTTAAAAAAAGCAAATTTTTTTTAAATTAAATTTTTATACATGATGAATACAGAAAATATTTACTGCACTTCTAAAAACAAAAAACAAAAATTTTGACAACTGACCTTATAAGCTAAATTACTGACGGTCGTGGCATAAAGGACATGGACTTTGTAGACACACCTGCTTGCAGAAGTCAACCTGAGCTCTATACGTAAATTTGTGTTGATAAGACGTTTCGGCACCAAATGCGAACAAGCTAAATATTTTAAGAAACCTTATATGGTATTGCCTATGTACTACAGAAACATTAATAATTATAGTCTCATACGTTCAGTTGATCGTAAAGTATGAAGAAACCGCCGAGTTCTACCTTTAAAGAGGTGCATTACTGAAATAAAGGTGAATTTGTCCACTTTTTAGTTTTATAATCTTAACTTAAATCCAGTACACATACGTTAACAAAAAAATTGTTTAAATTAAATTTCATATCGAAATTTTTTAGCAAACATAAGGAAGCGAAAAAAAAAAAAAAAGCATTTTTTCACTTTTTAGTTTTTAAATTTTGACCTATAACTTTTTTTCCACGTGAATTTAGTTAATCCTATGGTCTGACTAGAGTATGTAATACTAATAGTAATAGTAACCGAGATATGATATTTCAAAGTTAAGAAAGTAGTCTATATTCTGTGGTATTCTAGAGACTGAAATAAAACTCTATTTTGCACCACATAACTTGTTTAATTGACGTTTGTTGACCTCTAGGTAAAAGGGACATGTGTTTGCCATAGAGATGGTCATCATCATTCTAAATACTACTAAATTAAAGGTCTTTGACTTGTCAATAAAACAAATTATGTGGTGAGAAGCAGTGCTTTATTTTATTCTAGACAATACCACAGAACATAGACTACTTACTTAACTTTGGAATGTCTTATCTCGTTTATTAATAAGTCTAAAAAATTAAATTAAAAAAAAAAATCCGAATAGCCAACTTTAAAAAATCATATCTCGGTTACTACAAATCCTAAAGACTTTTGCCAAGAACTGTTTTAAATAATTTGCTAAACGGTTTCTTTTTCTGTAAAGCAATTCCTTAACCTAAATTCAAGTGTAAAAAAAGTTACACGTCAAAATTTGAAAAATAAAAAACTTTTTGCTTATTTTTTTGGATTTGTTTATTAATTTTCTTTTGCCTTAATAATGTGACATATGATATTTCAATAGGAAATTTAATTTTAAATATTTTTTAACGTATGTGTACAAAAAGTGCATAAAATTTGAGTTAAAATTAAAAAACAGAAGAGGGGCAAATTCATCCCTAACCCACAAATTTACTTTTTAAAATGAATTAATGACAAAAGGGTACATGAAACATATACGGCCGAGTGATGATCGTATTGTTAAAGTTAGTAATGGACTTAACAATGGGTTAAATTTAACAAAGAGTGAAAAATGAAAAAACCTGACAACTAGCACATTTCAAGACAACTGGATGACAATAAAAAATTTAGTCAGGAATTTTACTTTAAAAATCAATCGAACATAAAAAAAATTATTATCTTGCACAGAATATGAAAAAAATGGGTTTGGCACTCTACAAGGTCATTTTATATATTTTCTTCCAAAACAAGCAGTACGATATATAGCTCAAATGACCAATGCTGCAGAACTTCTTTAAATCTGGTCTTTTAACAGATTCTTTAATATAACTCAAGCCCATAACATTTTGGTGATAAATTCAGTGATGAAATAGCCATTGCTTTGATATTTACTTTTAATAAAATTAGATGTTTTTTACTTTCAACAGAACAAGCAAAACTTTAATTAAAGAACCTTTCTTTAACAGTGTGCTACTCTAGTACTAACGATATTTATTCTGGTAATTAGCAACCTAGAAACAAATATTATTCTAACATCCCAACCTCCTAGAATCTAAAGTTTCGACATTTTTACTCGAACCTAACTTATAAAATGTTTCTTTAACATTTATGTAGTAAATAAAAAAGCAACTTTCTAGGAAAGTAAAGCAAATATTTTGTCTACTCTAGATGTAATACTACCCGAATTCATCAATAAAATGTAATAGGCAAAAATTGTATTAAAAAACCTGTTAAAAAACCAATTTTAAAATAGTAACAGTAGTAGTCCTTTGAGCTATATATTGTACCGCTTGTTATTTAAAAAAATATATAACATTTCTTTGTTAAAGTGCTTAACCTGTTTGTTTCATATATTTTGTGCAAGGTAATTATTTTGTATTATATGTTTAATTAGTTTTTAACGCAAAATCCCAAACTATTTCCTTTTGACAAATAGGTAGCATTTAAAATGTTATGCCCTGTTGCCAAAACTTTTTATTTTTACCTCTTTGTTAAATTTAACACATTGTTAAGTTCATTGCTAACTTTAACAACGCAATCGTTACTCGGCCGATAGTCTGTTATGTAAATATTTGAAAATTAAATATTCCAACAGTTTATTTTTAATTTTTACTTTCATAAACTGACAAAATACCATTTTATTAAGTTGTTTATAAAGATATAAATAATAATACAAAGCGTTTTTCGAAGAGGAAATTATCTTTTTAGTTTTTTTTTGATATGTCATAACTTTGGATTTTATTGATTTCTCTTAGACTTACTTTACGTTATAAAGAATAACTGAACCCGAAAAATACGAAAATTTTATTAGAGTCGATGTAATATCACATTATTCAAAGATATAAAAATTGTTACGTCACGACTCGTTTAGATCCTGGTGATACATCTGCACAGGAATGGAAACAAGCATATTTCAAAAATATTGCTACATGCACTGACGCCCGTTTTATGTAAAGCCTTTTGAATTGCTGCCTACGAGATAAATAAAAATGTCCCCGACATTATTACGGGTTGTATATGTAGGTTGATATGTTTGTTGTGATTTCTAAAGAGCATTACGGTATTTTTGTATAAACCTAGTTTATGACTGTGCGACTTTTCATATTAAAAGAGATCCATATTAATCAGCATAGAAAAGTTTAACTAAAATCTGACCAAAAGTAAAAAAAATATTTATATGCGACCTGCAAGATAAGTGATTATTATGTTACTTACTTTAGCATATTTGCATTGCATAATATATCTTATTCCGGCGCTAGTGCGGTAATGAACCATATCGCGTTCATTGCGCTTAATTACATTCAATGCTTATTACATAACCCATTTTGACAAAACCAGTATTTTAAGACACATTTTTTATTATTTTTATTATTAATATTATTATACATTACAATTTTAATTAAAAAATTAATTATTATAAATATTGAAAGTAAAATTTACACCAGAGGCAACCTTAGGCATTTTCTGAATCGTAAACCTTGTTGGGTTGATGCCCGGGGAATCGGCATTAGCTCTTGCAGCCGGGGGCGAGGTTACATGAACTGTAGCAGATTGAAGGTTCCGCACCCAATTTTTTTTTCTACAGTTTTTTTGTTCTCCCAAAAGGTATCAATATAATCTTCAGCCACGCTGTTGCTTCTCCATCCACCATTGCGTTTGACAGTTAATAGGTCTGCTGCAGAATCTGCCAACAGGGATGTGGATGAAATTTTAAAAAGTAGTTATAGCTTTCGGCATGTTGCCAAACGTATTGATACCAACGGGCTGCCGAATGCAAATGCCTTTTCTGTATTCTACAAAATATCTCGTGTGATCCGCGAGTGTTAGACGCAGCGATTTGTATTTTCGGATAATCTGAACAATGTCGACTCCTTGAAATCTTTTCGTTTTCACGAAAAATTCCCTGAAAATGTTTGTTTTTTTGTTTAGAATTTTAATATGAAAAACCATTCCTTTATCTTTAACGTTTTCGCATAATAATTGGGTCATTTCTTGTTTTCTGCAAGCCCCAGCAATGCCAATGATTAGCCCAACCTGTAACAAAAAAAACTTAAGTATAGTACGCTTAAAGTCACTACAACTTTAAACTCGTCTTTTTTTGCAAATATTTTTTAAAAATATAAAAAGTCTGGATTCTTACCTTAATAAGCAAAAATTTTCCGTCATCGGCTGTGGCAAGAAACTGGGCAATTTCTCCTTTTGACAATGTCTTGCCATTTGGACCCAAAATTTTTTAACTATTGGGGCCCTTAAATTTTCCTTTAATCAAAAAAAAATTATTCCCAAAATTTTAAAAAAAGAATCGAGAAAAATTTTTTTTAAAATTTAAAAAAAAAATTTAAATTTTTTTTAAAAAAGTTACCCCTTTGTATTTTAAAAAACGGGGTTTTTTGGAATTTTAAATATATTTTTTAAACAAGGAAGGGCCTATCAAATCTCCGTCTATTTTTCGAACCCCAAAGAAAAAATAATATACTTTTTTCCCTTTTGACTTTTAAGGCTTTTTTTTATTTGGGGATACTTTTGGTTTTTTTCTATGATTAGCCAAAAAGAACAGATCTAAAAAAAAACCAATATAAACATTTTTAAATCAAATAGAAATTTTTAAAACCCATGAACAAGTACGTTTTTAAAAATAGGGTTTTTAAGGGAAAAAATTGTTTTTAACCCCAACCAAAAAACCTTTTGTAATTAACGGGTTTAACCCCTTGCTATAAAACATATTTAGAATAACTACTTACCCCACGAAATAAACTTAGAAATAGTGGAAATTTTTACATGAAAACGAGCCCTTTTTTTTTACCGTCCCCTTAATTTTAAAGGGGATGGGAAACCCACCTTTGTGTGACAATTGCAGTTTAGGGAAGGGGCAATGATGCGGTGGTAATCATTTGGATTTAAAAAATAACTTTAGGGTGCGATTTATGGACCGGTACGATTAAAGCTATTATACCACATTGCTTTTTACCCCCATGATAAAATGATAAATATCTGTATTTAAAAAAATTTTTTTGGTTTTTTTTTTTTTTTTTTTTTTAAAAAAAAAATTTGGGAAAAACCCCCCAAAAAAAAAACCCAAAAAAAAATTTTTTTGGAAAAAGGGGGGGTTTTTTTTTTAAAAAAAAAACCCCCCTTTTTTAAAAATTTTTTTTTTTAAAAATTTTTCCCCAAAAAGGTTTTTTTAAAAAAAAAAATTTTTTTTTAAAAAAAAAAAAAATTTTTTTTTTTAAAAAAGGAAAATTTTTTTTTCCTTTTTTTTTTAAAAAAAAATTTTTGGGGTTAAAATTTCCAAAAAAATATTAAAAAAAAAATTTTTAAAAAAAAAAAAAATTAAATTTTTTAAAAAAAAAAAAATAAATTTTTATATATATATATATAATATATATATATATATATATATATATATATATATATATTTATTTAAAAAATTAAAAATTTTTTTTTTAAAAATAAAAAATTTATAAAAATTTTGAAAACCCTTTTTTAAAAGGGGTTTTTTTTTTTAAAATTTTTTAATTTTTTAAAATTTTTAAAAATAAATTTAAAAAATTTTTTTTTAAAAAAAATTTTTTTAAAAAAATTTTTTTTTTTTAAAAAAAGGTTTTTTAAGGTTTTTTTTTAAAAAAAAAAAAAATTTTTAAAATTTTTTTTTTTTTTTAAAAATTTTTTTTTTTAAAAAATTTAAAAAAAAAATTTTAAAATTTTTAAAAAATTTTTTTTTTAAAAATTTTTTTTTTTTTTTTTAAAAAAAAAAAAAAAAAATTTTTTTTTTTAAAATTTTTAAAAAAAAAAATTTAAAAAAAATTTTTTTGTTTTAAAAAAACCTTTAAAAAAATTTTTTTAAAAAAATTTTTTTAAAAAAATAGTAAATTTTTTCAAATTTTTTTTTTAAAAAAATTTTGGGGGGGTTTTGGGGTTTTTGGGCCCCCAAAAAAAAAGGAAAAAAATTTTTTAAAAAATTTTTAAAAAAAATTTTTTAATTAAAATTTTTAAAAATTTTAAAAACCCAAAAAAAAAAAAAAAAAAAGGGGGGGGGGTTTTTTTTTTTTTAAAAAAAAAAAAATTTTTTTTTTTTCCCCCCCCCAAAAAAAAACAAAAATTTAATTTTAAAATTTTTTTTTTTTTAAAAATTCCCCCCCTTTTTTTATTTTTTTTTTTTTAATTTTTAAAAATTTTAAAAAAAAAAAATAAAAAAAAAAAAAAGGGAAAAAAAAAAAAAAAATTTTTTTAAAAAGTTTTTTTTTTGGGGGTTTTTTTTAAAAAATTTTTAAAAAAAAAAAAAAAAAAATTTTTTTTTTTTTTTTTTTTCCTTTAAAGTTTTTTAAAATTTTTTAAAAATTTTTTAAAAAGGGAAAAAAAAAAATTTTTTTGGGGGGAAAAAAAAAGGGTTTTTTTAAAAAAAAAATTTTTCCTTTTTTCCTTTAAAAAACCCTTTTTAAACCCCCAAAAATTTAAATTTTTTTAATTAAAAAAAAAAAACCCCCCTTTAATTTTTTCCAAAATTTTAAAAATTTTTTAAAAATTTTTTTTTTTTTTTTTTTTTTTTTTTTTTTTTTTTTTCCCCCTTTGGGTTTTTTTGAAAATTTTTTAAAAAAAAATTTTTAAAAAAAATTTAAAAAGGGTTTTTTTTTAAAAAAAATTTTTTTTTTTTTTTTTTTTTAAAAAAATTTTAAAATTTAAAAAAAGGGGGGTTTTGGGGGCGGGAAAAAAAAAAAATTTTTTAAAAAAATTTAAATTTTTTTGGCCGCCAAAAAAACCCCAGCCTTCCCCCCAAAAAATTTAAAAAAAAAAATTTTTTTTTTAAAAAAAAAAAAATTTTTAAAAAGGGGGAAAAAAAAATTCCCAAAAAATTTTTTTTTTTTAAAAAATTTAAAAAAAAAACCCCCCAAAAATTTTAAAATTTTTTTTTTGGCTTTTTTAAAAAAAAATAAATTTTAAAAAAAAATAACCCCATTTTTTTTAAAAAAAAGGGGCCCTTTTTTTTTTTTTAAAAAATTTTTTAAAAAAAAATTTTTTTTTTTTTTTTAAATTTTTTAAAATTTTTTTTTTTTTTAAAAAAATTTTTTTTTTTTTAAAAAAATTTCCCCAAAAAAAAAAAAAAAAAAAAAAAAAGGGAAAAATTTTTTTAAAAAAAATAAATTTTAAAAAATTTAAAAAATTTTTGGAAAAAAAAAAAAAAAAGGAAATTTTAAAAAAAAAATTTTTTAAAATTTAAAAAAAATTTTTTTTTTTTTTTTTTAAAATTTTTTTTTTGGACCCTTTTAAAAAAATTTTTTTGGGGAAAAAAAAGGAAAAATTTCTTTTTAAATTTTTTTTTTTTTTTAAAAAACCAAAAAAATTTTTTTTTTTAAAAAAAAAATTTTTTTTTTTTTTTTTTTTTTTTTTAATACCATTTAAATTTTTTTTAAAAAGGGGGTTTTTTTTTTAATTTTTAAAAATTTTTTTTTTTTAATTTTTTAAAAAAATTTTTTTTTGGGAAAAATTTTTTTGGATAAACCCTTTTAAATTTTTTTTTTTTTTTAAAAAAAATTTTTTTTTTGGAAAAAAAAAGGGAAAAGGGTTTTGGGGTTTAAAATTTTTCAAAAAGGGGCCCCCCCAAAAATTTTTTTTGGGTTTTAAAAAAAAAAAATTTTTTTTTTTTTTTGGGGTTTTTTTTTTTATTGTTTTTTTTTGCCCAAAAAAAAATTTTGGTTTTAAAAAAAAAAAAAGGAAAAAAGGGGGGGGGTTTTTTTTTTTTTTAATTAAAAAGGGGGTTTTTTTAAAAAAAATAAATTTTTTAAAAAAATTTAAAAAAATTAAAAAATTTTTTTTTTTATTCCAAAAATTAAAAATTTTTTTTTTAAAAAAAAAAAAAACCCTTTTTTTTTTAAAAAAAAGTTAAAAAATTTTTTTTAAAAAAAAAAAATTTAAAAAAAAAAATTTTTTTGATTTTTAAATTTTTTTTTTTTTCCGAAAAAAACAAACCCCCCCAATTTAAAATTGTCATTATTTCCAATGTTTAAAAAATATACGAAAATTCGCGTTTGTTACCTATGTTGCATAGAAATGATTTTTATAAGACCTTTCTTCTTAAACTTTAATTATTTCTTTTATAATACCATCTATAATTTATCACAGATTAGGGGCATTTGCTGTTATGTGGTTGGAGTTCCCTGACTTCTCATACGGTGGGCGTATGCACAGATACCTTAATTGATGCATCCCATGTACCGACTTGTTCGCTTTAGAGACAGATTTAACCCGTGGATACCAGTTGCTTGTGTGTTTTAAATTTTTTCGCCATGGAATTTCTCGTTATTAATGGCAAGGAATAAACAGAGGAAAAAGTATTAAGGTGTTCCTGAACAGTGAACATAATGGTAGCGACTCGCTCACTATCGATAATAATTCCGATTCGGATGAAGGATAACCATAGACACCAATATTGGCGGTGTTGATAATGTCGCCGATGTTGTCGATGTTTCCGATATTGTCGACGTTGCCGATGTTGCCGATCAAGCTGAACAAGTTCTTGTTGGCAATTTCAATTTTGATGCCAGTGCAGAAAACAGTGCGGCCTTAGATAATAATTCTTTGGGTACGTCAGTATCATCTGCAGGCTATTTTTATGAAAAGACTAAATACAAATGGTCAAACAATCCCCTACACCTGGTCGAAGGCAAACTGGATAATAATAGTTATATTTAGTAATCCTATAACGAACTTATATATCTTTGCTAAAAATTAACTATGTTTCAAATAATCTTTCATTTAATAAATGGAAATTAACGTTAGCTCTCCCCATCCACTGTACAAAAAACCGATATTATTCGGATTTCACCCAAAATAACTAAGATGGTTTTTAATGATTTTTATTTTATCTTTGCTTTAGGTTTTTATAAAATACACCGCCTATTGAATTTTTATAGATTTTGAACCCACACTAACTAAGATGAATTTAAGTTATTAGTTTATATTTCAACTTATTTACTTAACCGCTAAGTAAGGTATCTTTAAGAAAAAACGTATTTTTTATACGATATTTAATAATATAGCTAGTTAGGGGCCGTTCATAAAATACGTTCGCATTACAGAGGGGAGGGTATCGCTTAGTGTGAGAAGAGGGTACAAGAGGGGACGGGGGTCTAAGATAACGTGACGTTCACAATTCATAAAACAATTCTTTCATAATTTTTTTTCCTTGATTTTTTAATTTTACTTTTTTGTCACAGTGAAAAGTAATTTGTATTAAGTGTGTACATGTATAAGTATTTTAATGTATGCATTGTCGTTACAATATCTTAATACAACTAATTATATTTAATCATGTTTTCACGGCACCAGCACTAGTAGTGTGGTTGGACGCAACCAGTGCTTTCGCAGAACCCACTATTTATAAGGAGGGCTCCAGCTTTTGTGACGTAATATTCATAGGGGGTCGTAAAAAGTGTGACACGGTGTGACAGAGGGGGGAAGGGGGTCAAAAATGGTGAAATTCAGCGTCCCTTAGTCAATTTAAGGAAGTTTTTTAGTTCTCAGGATATTAAAATTGCCAAAAGGTTTTAAAACAAAATTTAGATTATTATTTTAATTATTGTTTAATTAACATTAACTTAATTATTACATTTTTTTACTTGTCGTACGTTTTCCATACACACACCAATTGTTTAAACTTGCAAATTTAACCAATATAAATGTAGTTTGTGCCAATTAAAGTGTTTTTTTATTTATTTGTTTTTTTATTATTATCCATAATGAAAAAAATACATTGACATACCATGAAATTAGCGGCTTTGTGTGTATATTTTTAACATCATCAAAGTAATTTAAAATAAATTTAAATTTTTTACTTTGCACACGGTAAGTACCATATTATCACAAAAATGTATTTTTAATAAGGTTTCAAAAAAACTAGATTTTTTGTCTTTTTAGTTAACAGCTGTTTTATCAAAATATAGTGTAATAGCCGCAGCTATAATCATGTTTTTTTTTCACCTAGGTAAACAAATAAATTAAATACATGTTATATTATGTATAATTATTAAAAGTCCTCGTTATAAAAAAAACTATATACAATAAGACCGCTTGGGTCCTGGCACCGGAGTATAGAGATTAAGCCTGCTCAGACCTATTGTCCCCTTTGAACCAGAAGTTTGCCTGAAACAGAAAAAAGGAAAATACCCCAAAACCCTAACAAATCTTAATAGTTATCTACGATTCGGTAACAAGTCTGCCACCGTTTTTAAGAAAAAAATAAAGTATTTAATATAACAATTTAACTTAAAATTAAATAGTGATTAAAATTAAAATTGTTAAAATTTTTATTAAAATTATAGAAACTCTAAATTTTTGACTTAATGTCATAGATACAAACATTGCCTTAAGTTTCTTTTTTGGTGCATACCTAACGGGGCTTCTTAATAATCGATCCACCACAACAATACAGAACAAATCTACGTATATTTACTTAGTTAGTTTATTAATCTCCACTTTAAAAAATTGACAATTAAAAAAAAACATACCTAAGATCTTAAGCTCTAATTCTCATTTGTTTGAAGGTGCTACGCCTATGTGTCTGTCTTTTACCACCAAATTACTTTTTTATAGTGGGCTCATTTTCTGCGTATTTTCATTCTGTTTTTAACCCCAGACAAATTACTTCAGGGGATTAGGTTCCATTCTACGTCTGCCTAATACAATAAAAGGGTCTTAATGCAGCATAATTATACGAAAAATTGATAAAAATGTCGTTTTAATTAAATTTGCATAATAATATTTTAAAGTCAAAATTAAACAGTAGTCAGAGGTGTTATTGTAAAGAACTTTGAGGAATCATATTTAAATTACATCATATTTTAAGATAAAGACACAGGCACTGCCAAAATGTCATGGGATAGGATTAGAATCATGAAAAGTAGAAATGACAATTAACGTTTCACTTAAATCATCTCGACGATTTTAGTGCCTAATTAAATTAAAGAGTTTTAATGCAGCATAATTAAACAAAAAAAAATTTAAAAATGTCTTTTTTATTAAATTTGCCTAATAATATTTGAAAGTCAAAATTAAACAATAGTCAGGGGTGTTATTAAAAAGAACTTTGAGGGATCATATTTAAATTATATCATATTTTAACATAAAGACACAGGCACTGCTAAAATATCATAGGATAAGATTGGAACTATAAAGTAGAAATGACAATTAACGTTTTACTTAAATCATCTTGAGAAGGCCTAATTAAATAAAAATTTAAATGCAGCAAATTTAACAAAATTTAAAATGTCTTTTTAAATTTGCATAATAATATTTTAAAGTCAAAATTAAACAACAGTCAAAGGTGTTATTGTAAAAAACTTTGAGGTATCATATTTAAATTACATCATTTTTTAAGGTAAAGACATAGGCACTGCCCAAATGTCATAGGATGAGATTGGAACTATGTTAAGTAGAAATGACAACGTTTTACTTAAATCATCTCGAGGATTTTAGTGCCTAATAAAATAAAAGAGTTGTTATGCAGCATGAATAAACAAAAAATTAATAAAAATGTCTCTTTAATTAAATTTGCCTAATAATATTTTAAATTCAAAATTAAACAATAGTCAGGGGTGTTATTGTTAAGAACTTTGGGGGATCATATTTAAATTATATCATGTTTTAAGGTAAAGACACAGGTACTGCCAAAATGTCATAAGATGATATTGGAACTATAAGAACTAGAAATGACAATTAACATTTCACTTAAATCATCTCGAGGATTTTAGTGCCTAATAAAATAAAAGAGTTTTAATGCAGCATGATTAAACAAAAAATTAATAAAAATGTCTCTTTAATTAAATTTGCCTAATAATATTTTAAATTCAAAATTAAACAATAGTCAGGGGTGTTGTTGTAAAGAACTTTAAGGGATCATATTTAAATTGTATCATATTTTAAGGTAAAGACGCAGGCGCTGCCAAAATGTCATAGGATGACATTGGAATTATGAGAAGTAGAATGAGTATTAATGTTTCACTTAAATTATCTCGACGATTTTAGTGCCTAATTAAATAAAAGTTTTAATGCAGCACAATTAAGCGAAAAATTAATAAAAATGTCTCTTTAATTAAATTTGCATAATAATATTTTAAAGTCAAAATTAGACAGTAGCAAGAGGTGTTATTGTAAAAAACTTTAAGGGATCATATTTAAATTACATCATATTTTAAGGTAAAGATACAGGCACTGCTAAAATTTCATAGGATGACATTGGAATTATTATGAGAACTAGAAATGACAATTAAGTCCTAAACTTATCTGACGATTTTAGTGCCTAATAAAATAAAAAATTTTAATACAGCAAATTAAGCGAAAAATTATAAAAATGTCTCTTAATTAAATTTGCATAATAATATTTTAATGTCAAAATTAGACAGTAGCAAGAGGTGTTATTGTAAAAAACGTTAAGGGATCATATTTAAATTACATCATATTTTAAGGTAAAGATACAGGCACTGCTAAAATTTCATAGGATGAGATTGGAATTATTATGAAAACTAGAAATGACAATTAACCTAAACTATCTCGACGATTTTAGTGCCTAATAAAATAAAAAACTTTAATACAGCATAATTATACAAAAAAATGATAAAAATATTTCTGTAATTAAATTTGCATAATATTTTAAACTCAAAGTTAAACTATGTTTAATACTTCAATAGAGTTTAAAAAAAAGTAATATTATAAATAAATGTAATCATATTAAAAGATAAAGATAAAGATGCTGGGAAAATGTCATAGAATGGGACTGGAACTATGAGAATAAGAAATGACAATAACAGTTTCTTCTAAATCATATCATTAACGGTTTTAGTGCCTAACTAAATACAAGGGTTTAATTTAGCATAATTACATAAAACTTAATATAATTATCTCTTTAATTAAATTGACATAACTATTTTTTAAAGTTTAAATTAAACAGTAGTCAGAATATAGGGTTTTATTTTAAAAAACGTTCTGAGATCATAGTTAAATTTAATTAAAGTAAAGACACTGGTATTGATATGCCATAGAATAGAATTGGAGCGATTAGAACTAAAAGTGACAATTAATTTTGCACTTTAATAATTAATCATCATAATTTCATAAATTAAAGATCTTTCATTAAAATAGAACATGAAGTTGGAAGATAAAGTTGAGAATTTTGTTTAGTATTGTGCAAAGACTTTTTAGTATTATTAAAACAATATCTTTTACATATTAAACATGCTGTTTTTAAAATATAGATGGAAGTAAGTATTAAAATTATTTTTTATATAAATAATGGTTTACATAAGCCTTTAGACATAGCATTACAAATATATCTAACTGCTCTTTTTTTGCAAAAATAAAACAATTTATATAATACATATTGGTAATAATTTTCTTAAAAAGCAAATACCAATTTTTACGATTAATATTATTAAAGCAAAATAAATAGATTTTAAAATGAAAAATGTTTCTTCTTTATGAGAAAGTAATCTAATAGCATAACAATAAGATGCAAGTTTATTACAAACTTCTTTGAAATTCAGTTTAATATCAATATAAATTCTTAAAAATTTAGTACACGGAAAGGATTTGATAATTTTATCATTTTAAAATATGATTCAGTTGGATAGGCGTGTCTGGTCAAATTACAATGGGTTTTTATTTGCCTCTGGTAGTAAAGTTCGTTAAGAGTAAACGGTAATATGCTGTAAAGTCCTATTTTATCCCTCGTGTTGTTTGGTGTCAGTGTTCTTTAATGTAGAATGCCTTTGAGTATTATTTTGGATGCAAAATTAACAAAGAAGACAAAAATGGAGTGGTTTACAATTATTGCTGTACTTGTGCCAACTGCCTTTAAAATTGGCTAGATTTAAAGAAAACAGTCACTGCCTTATATTGCACAGGGTGTCCGACATTCGTTGTAATTGCAGAGTATCTCGGTTATTATTAGAGACAAAGACTGCTAGCAATAGAATCTCGGTGGGTATAAAAAAGAATATGAGCGCGTACCAGGAGGATTTGATGTATTTAAGTTAAAAGGGTAGTCTTTGTCTTATTTCATTAAATTTTTGGTGTATTCAACAAAAATTGCATTATTGGACTTATGCTACTTTTCTTCCGAAGTGGCGATATTTGCTTTGCTTTAGAACAGCCCATATAGAATTTTAGGGTCGCTTCTTACTAACCGTAACAACATCGTCCCGTCACGAACCGGCAAAGTCACGTCAAAATATTTTATATTCTTACGTCCGAGTGTGAACGCGTTGTTAAAGTTAGTAATGGACTTAACAATTGTTAAATTTAACAAAGAGTGTAAAATAAAAAAAACTTGACAACATAGCACGTTTTATGCCAACTAGATTTACTGAATGACAATTAATAATTAAGATTTTAAAATAATTACCTTGCACAAAATATAAAAAAATAGGTTCGGCAATCCAACAAAAGTCTGACTAATACTGCAAAAGTTCTTTAAATTCGGGTTTTTAACAGGTTCTTTCATATAATTCATGCCTACTACATTTTATTGATACATTCAGGTAGGTACATCTAGAGTAAACAAACTATTTGCTTTATTTTCCTAGAAAATTGGTGTTTTAATTTAATACATATTGGTAAAACTATTTTTTCCCTGGCTTTATTACTTACTGCTGTTTATTATTTACCTATGCTATTTTAAAACAGAAGAATTAAAATAAATTTATATAATAACTTCTACTCCTAAGAACTAACCTCTTTCTTAAGTTAAAGCGTGTACAAAGCTATTACATGCGGTACTAAGGAAAAACCGTTAAAGACCCGATGTGGTATAGGTCCGATCGGTGCAAAACACATTATAGAATATTTTGACGTGACGGTGCTGGTCCGTTACGACGCGTTACGTATAGTAAGAATCAACGAATTGTTGGATAGAATTAAAGTAAACAAACCTTGTTTGGTATTAGTATGTTCAATGGAACAAGGCGGGAGAGTTCTTGTAAACACACTGCACCGGTAACATTGATACAACACACACTGAATAACATCACTCCGAAAATAACAACTTTTTTAATATTTCTGGCATGGCACCATAAATAAAATTTTAATAAATCGGTGATTCTTTACTGTTAAAAAAATATTTTTAAAGGCAGAAAACTATTTTTGTTTATTACCTATCTGAAGTGAGAAACAGATATGTCATTCAATTTAGATGCCCAATTTGATTGCTGTTGTTCAAGTTAGTTTACAAAACATGTTATTAAGTAATACAACTTGATAGAAAGAGATAAAATGACATTGAAGTGTCGTACAATACCTGATTTACTATAAGTTTTTACCAAACAAATACAGCAGCTGTCCAAATCAACCTTGTTGCCGGTACAATCTGATCTTGGCACTGTCATATTAATAAATGTTTATATTTAAATCCATGTTGCCTATATTAACACAAAAACTAATATTTTTAAATAATTTTATTACATTATCAAGATAATTTCCCAATTTTGATTTTTGAGATCTGGCAATTTGTTTACGTTTTTCCCAAACAAAAACAAACATATCACTATACCAAACACCCTGCCTACAAACTGGAGTTCGTTAGTTCTAGTCCTTGACTTCGTTGGTAAGAATCGACCTTATAAAGCTTAGTTACTCATAAGTGCGGATCTTAGATACTTTTATTAATCCATCTTTTTCTATTTTATTACAAAAAATAAAAGTCTTTGACAGGCATGACTCTTTCGATTCAATAACGTGTTTTAAATTTAGCATTTAAATTAAACTAAAATTTTTAATAAGACATCCGAATTTTTCCATAATTTTTCTTGCCGCTTCTTATCGAGACATCGGACTTCCGAAAATGATTAATCTGCCCTCTTATTGGAGCATCTTCTCGTGACGGTATGAGAAAGGCGGCTTGCAGACACAGGAATTCCATTTTCGCAGCTTCTCGACAGCCACCCTATTGCTAACTTGTCGGCCGCGAGATATTTTCATCTCTCTTTAAAGTAATAATAGAGAATTTACGCAAGGACTTGACATCCTTTGGTTGCAGAAACAATACATTGGTAAAGGACGGTTTCAGCCAAAAAGTGCGTAGACACGTACAGAACTTGGGCATAAAGATTTTTATGTTCCGGGTCAGATGATTGCTTTAAATGTTTAACAATGTCGAATAGATTGAAGGCCTAACCAATAAAACACTTTTTTCGTGTAGAAATAAATACAAATATACTTACTAGGTACATCTTTTATATCTTAAAAAAATTAATATAGTTTATCTTAAAGTGGGTAAACATAGGCTAGGAAGGCAAGTTTCACATTTTTAAATGATACTTAAATGTTTCAAATACCAATTTAAAATATTTTGTATACTTTATTTGGAAAAAGAAATGTTTTGCTATAAAAAATATTAAAAACTAAAAATTTAAATTTTACCAAAACGCTCCTCAGTGCTGTGAGGTCAACAGTATTATTATTTGTACTACAAGGGACCTCCTCAAAAAATGTCCCAGGGTTAATGGTAATAATTTCTATTTATTTTAAGCTAATAAAGAAACATTAAACCTAATAATCTCTTTATCAAATTAAATGAAACATATTTTCCGTAGTAAATACATTTCACCAGGGAAACTTTTTTCATTTTAATGAGACAGGAACAGTTAATATGCTAATAAACTAAAATACTAAAGTTTATAACTAAAGTTTGTTACACTTTTTATTTCTGCGTTCGAGCTTTACCTACTAAATAATTTACCTACAAAATACTAAAATAAAATAATAAAAGGGCAACCCTTCTCGCGTGCTTTGAGTGCTGATTGGTCGGCGGGTCAGAGAAAAAGGCTGTACTCTTATTCTTCTTTCTCTATCGCACGCTTGTTCGCACGACCAAATGGCAAGGCTGCCTCTAATTGGCTTGAAGAGTTTTACATCTACTACTTTTTACTTTTAGTAAAATCCGGCCTGTCGGAACTATACTTTCTTTTAGTTCTTCCTAGCATAATAAGTTCTATGTTATTTTGGGTTTTTGGTTTTCCTTTTTTTTCACCTAATTTGGGATTAAAAATCCTTTTAAATTAGTAAGTAGATAATTAATTGGTGTAAGTAATTATTAAACAGTTAACTAGTAAACAGTTAAACAGTTGAATTATCGTACTAATATATTTGGCAACAAAAGCGGGGCAATAACATTGATCAATCAGAAACCGTTTTAAGTTACGTAAAAATACATTTAAAAGAAGGTATTTTAATTATTGTTTTATTAATTATAGCAAAAAAAATGATAAAAAAGCCATTTTTGGTTTATATATATCGCACTCACATGGCGTAATTGTACATTTCATGAACTGAATGTCCAGTTCCTGAAGTGAAACCAGATAGTGTAATAATATTTTATTTCACCATCTGGACAATACTTTTGCCCAGTTCATGAAATCATATATATATATATATATATATATATATATATATATATATATATATATATATATATATATATATATATATATATATATATATATATATATATATATATATATATATATATATATATATATATATATATATATATATATTATATATATAATTTTTATTATAATAATATTAAGATAGTGTACATCAATCACAAAAATCATCCAGTTCCTTTACTGTATTTTTGGCATTTATCTATTTACTGTCATACAATGCAATGACCCAACATTTTTAGTTAGTTGTGGTTCGTTTTTCCATGTAATGTTGATCAAAAAGCTTATAAAAATTATCCTTGATATTTAATATTTTTGCTTTTGTAGTTCAATATAATGTTCATGCCATTCAAAACAAAACACTGACGACTGATTGTTTCACTAAGTGGATAAAAGCCAAATATACAGTACAGGAATGGATGGTTTTTGTGTCCAGATGGTGTAATATAGTCTCGTTCTCTAAGTGCAAAAATTACATATCCATTTCATGAACTGAACATAAAAATTGTCCAGATAGTGAAATAAAATATTATTACATCATCTGGTTCCACTTCACGAACTGGACATCTAGTTTACGAAATGGAGAACTACGCCAAGTGGGTGCGACATGTACACAATATTTTACTACAAAATATTAGTCTGAGTCCCTAATTTGATTGTGTCAAACTTTTACTAATCACATTAATTGTAAGTATGTGCTATAGTTTTGTGGCGGATTCATATTTAGGTTTATTTTCTTTGGGATTAATCGCCTTACAATTTTTCAGAAAATGGGACCACTACGGTAAGGTCCCGGAATATTACGAACTGTGCCTACTTAAACCCTATTGACCCCTACGAACTTGCAGATCGCCTGCAACAAAACAGAAGAAAAACCCCCCAAAAAAACCCAAAAAATCAAAAACACTAATCTACATTGCGGTGGCAAGCCGGCCACCGTTTTCAAGACAAAACTAAAAGAAAAAATAAAAATGTAAGAACATTGTTTAAGAAAATTTTAAATTAAAAGTATAAAAAACGTAAAATAAAAGAAAGGGAATTTATATCGTTAGTTAAATATAATATGTACCATCAATATCTGTAAATTCAAATAATACAGGGCTACCTACGCTTGATGATAAAGTAATTTTAAGTAATCTTAAAATCAATTAACATACCACACCACCTTTTTTGTCTTTTTGAAAAGTATAAATATGCCACTCAAACAACCTAATATGTCATTCATGACAAGACGTTATAAATTTAAAAAGCTATTAGAAATTCCCAACTTTTTAATCCAAAATTTTCTTCAACATTTAGTTTAAATTGTGGTGGCCGACTTGCCACCGAAACGCAAATTATTGTTTTTGATTTTTTGTGTTTTTAGGGGGTTTTTCTTTTTTTGTTTTTGTTGCAGGTGATCTGCAAGTTCACAGGGGTCAATAGGGCTAAGTAGGCTCAATTCCTTATATCCCGGGACCTGGACCAAAGTGGTCCCATTTTCTAAGAAATTGTAAGGCAAGCAATCCCAAAGAAAATATACCGAAATTACCCATCACATGTACAGTTGTACAGGGCCTTTGATTATATTAACGGGGCATCTAAAGCATTTATTTTTATAGATATCTTTTAAAGTATCACTAAAAAAATGTCGCATTAAAAAAATGAGCATCTTCAACTTTTTTAAATGGAACATCCTGTATATTATGGGCTATAATAAAAGATTTTTTTGTTCTTATTTTAAATATATATATATACATTGATAATATTTGAGTGAACAGTTTTTGAGATATTTTAGCTTAAATTATAAATATTGAAGAGAAAATCACATTAATATCAAGAAAGCCATGGAAACAATAAAATTGTTATGTTGCTAAATTTGGTGAGGGTTTTCTTTGGAACAATAATGTTTATTCTTCCAATTAAACATTCCTGTTAAAGTAAAGGAAGACTCGTCGGTGAATAAAATTTTATTTAAAAACTCTAGATCATGCTATAAACCTAGCTATTTCCAATGTATACACTCAGGTCGGTCTTGCATGTTTTGTTCAAAGAGATTCTGGACGGACATAAATTTATAAGGATAAAATTAATAAAATTTTAAAGTTGAATACATTTTATAATGTGTTTCATTAAGTTTAGATGCCGCATCTAAAATTGATATTTCAGAATTTTCTAAGATTATTAAAAGAAGTTGGTGCTAGTCCAATAAAAAAAAAGTATAATAATTATCTTGGAAAAACGAGTATATAAAATAAAATCTTCGATTTTATTTTATGCTACAGCCCTTTTCTTTATTGTTAAGCTTTTTCGTTCACTAAACTTTCTTAATCTGTATTTAATACTGTCTATAGATGGTACCCGTTGTTAAGGATATAATAAGTAATATTCCCTTTGCACTGTTGTCACATTATTATTGTTGCCATTAAAAAGAGGCACAATAGCGATTTTTTTGTTCTTCTAAATAGCTCATCGACAAGAAAATTATTCTTAATAATTAAAATGATAAACTTCAACTTTTTACAATATCGAGACGTCAAATTTATTAAAACAGTTTTACTGTTTCAATGTCTTTTTTGATACTAATATGATTTTTTTAAATAATTTATTTATAATTTAGGCTAAAATATTTTGAAAACTGTTCACTCAAATATCATTAAAGTATATGTATTTGAAATCAGAAAAAAAGATCTTTTGTTGCAGCCCATAATATACGGGGTGTTCTATTTAAAAAAGTTGAAGTTGGTCATATTTTTTCAATTTTTTAATGCGATATTTTTTACTGATACTTCTAAACGATAATATAGAAAAAAACCAACAATTTTTATATAAAACATTTTTTCAAAGACCCTGTACATAAAATACTCGATAGCTTGTAACAAACATATTTAGAAATGATCAATTAATTAATTACTTTCAATTACCTAACAATACCCTAACCACCTTAAAAAATAAGTATTTTATGCAATATATTGCCGATTTACAATATATCGGAAATATGTGCGAAACATCCCTAAATCTTTTCATCCTTAAAGCACTTTCTTTCTTTCTCTTTCTTCCTATATGACTTCCACTTTAAATTCAGTGAAAACGATAAAAGCGCAACTGGTCAGGGCCCATTCGGCTTATGGCTTCTAGCCCTAGGCAAGGAATTTATTAGGGCGTGTAACGTAAAACAAAAACATGCTAATAGATTATTTATTAAAATATTTTAATTAATATTATTAAAGTATTTCTTTTTTTAATGAAAACTTTAATCACATTAATTATTGTGGCATGTTTTGCAGAGTAGAAATTAAAAGCACCGCCATTTTATTACATTTTAAGAGATTTAGGATAAGGCTATAATTAATTTGCACAAACAAGCTTTCTTAAACTGCTTTTTATAATAATAATATTTGATGTCTAAATATTAATATAATTATAGAACTATGTTTAATACAACTTAAATGAAATAGTTTGCTGAACCTTACCTTCTAAAATACTTTTAATGGTTCTTTTAAATTGCGCCTTAATAAAAGCTTTAAATTGTTTTGGGTTTTAAAATGGTTTGGTAGACCTGGAGCCGAGAGGGTTTTTGCATGTATCATAGGCCCCACGCCGAGGCTTTGGGGGCTGATAGACAATGTTATTCCCCACTTTGAATTCCCGGTATGGCATCCTTAAAGTGTAGCTTTTAGGAAAGGTTAATTTTCAAACGTGTAATTAATATCTATGCCCTTGGATCATAGGCCCCAATTTGATTCTTGTTTTAAGTCATCAGGAAGGTCGCCAAAGTCAAAGTGGAAAATAACAATGTCTATCAGCCCCCAAAGCCTCGGCGTGGGGCCTATGATACATGCAAAAACCCTCTCGGCTCCAGGTCTAGTACTTTGATACCATTTTAAAAATGAGATATGTATTTTTTATATTTTATTTTCTTTTAATTTTATACATATGTTTTAACTTTTTTTATATAGTTAGGCTGTAAAGACATGTTTTCATTTTAATAAACAATCATCGGCTTTTTTTTTCTATTAAGTTTATTCAACCATTAAGGGATCAATTTGACTTATTGACCACCCACATAAGAAAATGAATAAGAGATAAGTTTGCAAAACTTTTTTTTTTAGATTTAGTGCTTGACCGACGGTCAGCGCTGACATCGGTCGAGGTTGTTCAATACGTTTTGCGGTTCGTTATTCAGTATAGTCTTCCTGAACATCAATACACTTGTTCCAACGAGATTCCAATTTATGGACTCCATCCCTGAAGTGAGAATCTGGAAGGGCTGCAAAATACACTTTCACAGCTGTTATGACCTCATCATTTGATAAAAAACGCTTTCCAATATATTTTTTTAGATCTGGAAACAGACAAAAGTCGCTAGGGGCCAAATCTGGTGAATACGGTGGATGCTCGAACAATTCGAACTTTAATTCATGGATTTTAGCCATTGTCAAGATGCTCCTGTGACACGGTGCATTGTCTTAATGAAAAAGATTTTTTTCTTCTGTAAACCGGGTTTTTTTTTCAGAATTTATTGTTTGACCAGTTTGCAAGTAATCCACAAATAAAATTTCTTTTGCATCCCAAAAACTGATGCTAACACCTTCTTAGCCGATTTCTGGACACGAACTCGTTTTGGAGCCGAAAAACCAGGTTCACACCTCTCTTTAGCCTCTTGTTTTAATTCGGGATCATGGTGATAGACCCAAGTCCCATCCATAGTGATGAATCGACGCACAAAATTAACTTTATTCTTTCGAAAACGCTCTAAATGTTGTCAAGAAAGTCGCATTTAAATGTGTTTTTGTGTTAGCGAATGCGGCACCCATTGTGCACCCAACTTTCTGAAACTCAATACTTTAGTCAAAATATTGCTCACACTGCCCAATGAGATGCCTGGGGCTTCTACTAAACCTCTTTTATCTCAAGGATTTTCCAGGACGATATCCTGTATTTTCTCTACGATTTCTGGTGCTGTTGCTGTTTTTGGACGTCCTTGACGTAAATCGTCTTCAAGGCTTGTACGACCACGTTTAACTTCAGCAACTTATTCTTTTACTGTGCTTATTATATACTTTTATTATTCGTTCATAAATTTCCTTTGCTTTTAAACCTTTTAAAAATAAAAATTTAATCAACGCACGATACTTGATTTTTTCCATTGTAAAAATTCTGTGGCACGTCGATACTAAATGGCTTGTGAACAAAGAATGAATTGACAGATTAAAATAAAGCTTCACATACGTTCATAGGAAGAGTGTACCAACATAACAAAAAATGGGGCTTGTAGCCCCTCTTATCGAACCGCAAAACTTATTGAACATCCCTAGTATAAATGAAAATGTATGATCAACCATAGTGCATGTGCTTACTGCTACGTGCGTATAGCAAACATTTTCGTTGATCTATCTCATTGGACCAAGGAAGATTAAAAGTATATGAGAGCCCAATACTATGGCCCATTCGATCAAAAAATGTCCAGCCCGCTATGAAAATAACTGTCAGAGTGGGCCTCGCCGATTCTGCGCAATAACAAAATTCCACGAAATATTTTAATGTGTTGCCTACTTACACACTGAAAAATCAGTGTGTAGTTAGGCAACACATTATACTTTTATGAGAGCCGGAGTACCGTTATATCCTCGCTGAACCGTAGTCGTCTCATCCACCCTCCTTCCAAACGGATTTCAGGTTTCATTGTTGTTTTGTCATTTTCATTGTGGTTTGCGCCGTATTAATTTCGATTGTTTTGCTTTGTGTGATTATATTTTGTAGTTGCAGAAGTTTTCTGGATTAATAAAAACCGTTTTATTTTAGTATTACCACAATGTTTGTGTATTTCTGTGAATCATAAAAAAGAAATAAGGTTTACATTTAGGTACTCTTATTTCATTTGATAATTTGGTACATTCTTTAAAAGGATTAAAAGTTATCAATTACTGAGCAGACCAGGCAAATTTTAATAGATACAGGTCTCTCTAATTGAACAAAAGAAAGTAGAATTTCATGTTAAAGTTCCTTTTTAATTTTTCTGTATTTGTTTATTATTATGTAAAAAATCACCTACTTCTGGTTAAATTTGTTTGTGTTACGTGCATTAGGTGACACTATTTTGTTGTACCTTTATACAAATTATAAATTTATAAAATATTGTTTTGACACTAAAACAAAAATAACCAGTTCAAATTATGGCAAGTTTTTATTTTTCATGACCCTTGCAGATTTCGATTATTTTTTGCATACAAAGGCGCTGGTTAAAAATCAAAAGTAACTTTTTTTCGACGTTATCAATTCTTAAATACGACAATTAGATTAAACTCATTTACATTATCTTGCCCTTCTTTTATCACAAAATTGGTACATGAAACAATCGTAATAATGTTTGAAATTCATTTTAAAATCGTGTTTTCATCTATTTTATTAAGATTTTTGGTAAAAATACAAAACTCCTAAAAATATCGACCATTTAAAAAAAGCTGTAAAGTGGCGCCATCTATTCTTTCCATATTTAATCAGATGATCTAAAATCCAATGTTACACAATAATTTTAAATATTTTATAATAGTATCGTTTAAAAATTAACAATTTTGTGCAAAAAAAAACAGTGAATATATAGGTAGTTTAAATTTGACATTTGATGATGTCAACTTTATAGATAGTAACAAAGAATTATGGAAGTTCGAACCTGACCTAGTATTCATTACGTAAACTCCGCGGGACCGATTCCCGTATTTCCTTCAAACTTCCTTGCATTGGACTGATGTAAGTCGCGTCGGTCGAGCACTAAATTTAGCCTTAATTTTATAGAAAACCATAAGCTTAAAATTATTTAAACGAATATAAAATAGTTCAAGAAATAAAAATGTACTATAAGGGGTCATTCAACGAGGTCAAGTCAGGGTCATATTTGCATTTTTTTTTTTTCATATTTAAACAAATGTGAAATAGACACTTTTAGAATTTGGTACCAAAGAATTTAAAAGGATACTTAATAAAATGATTTAAATTAAAACCAAATAAATACGACCTAAGATTTACATTTTTTAAAATAATTTAATTATTTCTGTTGGTACAACACAAAAATACGAAACTATTTTTATTGAAATGTATTAAAGATAATTAGTTGCTTTTAAAACAAATTATTAAAGAAGTTGTCCCATATGTAAAATATTAAGTGTTGTGTTAGGACTTACTAAAAGAAAAGGTAATTATGTATTTTAGAGGCTCCACCTGTTCTTGACCATAAAAAATCGATAAATAGAAATATTGATACGTTTCTTTTATCCAAAAAAAATAATATTTTCGGTTTTAATTTTTTTATGTTAAAAATTAAAATAATGGATATTTTTCAAGTTTTTCGTCAATAAAATGCATCCATTTAAGTTTAGCAATTTTAAGTGGTTTGTTTTATATTCTACGTGTAAAGACAAATAATTTTTTAAAAAAATCAAAAATATCAATTTTTGGATTTTTTTTTTTATTATTTAAAAAATTGACATTTTTTTTGTTTTTTATTTACTCTAAGAATAAACCTCGCGAAATTTCCCGTTTGTTTGTGCTAATTGTAGTACGTTGTTTCAGAGTGAAAACGTTATCCGCATATTTTTGGGAAATTTATGTCTTCTCAAAGAAGGATTATACCACGTGTGGAAACTTGCATGGAACCCTTTTCTTCGTTAATATCCTATAAGGGGCGATATTAGCCTGTTAAGTTTTGTGGAAAAAAGGGTTCTTCTCCTTTCTTTTCGTCTGTTCTTTTTCTTTCTATCCTGGTTTTACCCTTTGAGTTCTTCTCTGACTTGATTTTGTGTTCCGGCCAATGCTGCTTATGCCTAGTTCCAGTTCGAGTTAATGGATATAATCCCATGCCTTATGTTGGAGATTCAAGTGACAAACCCAAGTTGCCGACATTAGTTGCTGATGACTGACAGCTAGACTACCGTTTCTAAAGCACAACCACTTGCTTCCATAATAACAGGAAAATCACAGCTAAGTCTTAAGTTTAAGAAACTTTTTGTAGATTAATGATATTACATTGACTTAAGAGAATGTCGTGTCGATAGTCTAGCCTTAGATTTGAACTGAAATATTTGATGGGAAAACACCTGCTAATCATTTGAATTACCTGATGTTACTTAATACCTAACACATTATTTTCTCAGTACCTTTACTAAAATCTAAGACTGGAATTTGGACATAAGTATACACATTTGCACTTTTAAAGCTTTAAAGGTTATCTAAAGAACATTTAGTATTATGGTATACCTTAGGGGTATGTATGGCCTTATGTATATGTGGGTAACATACTAGAAGGTTTTCTGTAAAAGTTATAAGCTTACGGACTCTATTATATATAGGATTTAACTGTTGACTGTTTATTAATTGTCCAGCTTTTGGGTTTAGTAACATTAAATTTGTATATATGTCAAATTTAGTTTAACATTGTCATTTATTTTTCAGTAATTTAAATGTCTTATTAAATTTTGGTTTAATAGGCGCATCCACCAATTTGGTAGGAATTTGTTACCATTATTTTATTATTTTTTGTAATAAAGCATTAACTAGTATATTTATATTTTGACTTTTATTGACAACACCCCCTTCAAGAATGCACTCGCCTTTGTGTAGAGCCTCATGCGACTGTAAGTATTTGTAACCATCTTTAGCCGATTTATAAGTTAATTATTTTTTTTATTTCTGAGCTAGCCGAGCACTTCCTTAGATAATTATCTATTAATTTTTTATTAGATAATTATTTTGGCCAAGTGGGGCGTTACAATTTGCCTGTAATAAGTTGGGTTATAAAATTGCCGTAATAGGTCAAGAAAAATAAAAACTTACCATAATTTAAAGTGGTTGTTTGTGTTTTAAGGTTATACGATATTTTATAAATTTATAATTTTTATAAAAGTACAATAAAATAGTGTCACCTTATGCAGCCAACATAAACAAATTTAACGAGAAGTATAGAATTTTTACATAAGCATTTTTTTTTATATTGTCAGACAGTCCACCAAGGCTTTAATACTAACGTACCGTTAAGTCTGGTAAAAGAGAGTTTATCTACACAAGACTTAAATATTTGGAAAAGGAAAAACTCTAGAGATGACGGAACGAAAAAAGTGGGAATTTCAGGGTCTCTTAAGTTGGACTGTTAAACGATGCATAAAAGTGGTACTGCGTGTTGCTCTGTTGGGAGCTGCCAGAGGAATTTACTTGCCAACTCCTGGGAGCAGAAGACATGAAAATACCTATAAAAATGCAACACATATCCTCCAGCCCGTCGAGAGCAATATTTTAAGGGTGGTCTGATTTGGAGTACATATAGAATAAACAGATTAAACGGAGATAAATACTTTATGGATCGAAAGAGAAATTCAAACTTTTTTAAAGCAGATGAGCCTATGGATGTAATGTGTTTGTGCCAGTTAAGGTTATTATCAAAAGTAACGCCAGAATGATTAAATAACTTCTTTTTACGACACCGAACATGACTGTGTTTCGGAGCATTAAACTGGACAAGATTTTTGAAGCCCCAATTCAAAATTAGTTTAAGGTCTTGCGAAAGTGATATTTGTATTAACCTGCGCTTGTTTTCCAAATCAGGGGTATTCCGGGTATGTTATCCTTGGATTTACAAGATAAAACCATACAACCTTCATGCATTTTGTTACGATATTGTAATTAACAAACTATAAACACAAAATTATAGCCACAATTTAATAAACACTAATCACTAACATAAGAAGGTTTTTATCAATCCAAAGCTTCTGCAACCACGAAATTAAATTACATAAGGCAAAACAATTGAAATTAATACGGTGCAAACGACAACAAAACATGTAATTCGCTTGAAAGGGTTAATGAGACGACAATGGCACAGCGCGGGTATGGTTTCATAAACGCCGAGCCATCGCACACAAAAACGGGACTCCGGCTCTGTCAAAAGTATAATGTGTTGCCTACCTACATACTAATTTATCAGTGTGTGGGTAGGCAACACATTACAAAATTTCGTGGAATTTTGTTATTGCGCAGAATCGTAGGAGTCCACTCATGACAGTTATTTTCATAATGGGCCGGACATTTTTTGATCGAATGGGCCATAGTATTGGGCTTCCATTAACCTTTCGGCCTGTTTAATAAAGTTATGTTGTAAGTGCGCTGTTGTCAGTGTCAAACCAGTGTTGATTGATTTATATAACGGAAAAAAAAGTGCTGACTAGTAAATGTTGTTGTCAGTTTTAATGTAAATAAAAGTGTTGTGTGTTCTTATATGTTTTTGGTTAAAATATTAAAAACTATTCAATTTTTTTGCGTATTATTGGAATTATTGGAAGCAACATAGCTTTAGTAAGTTAAAATTACCCAATAGTCATAGAACTGATGAGTTATATAATTTATTTTATTAGAAAAAAATATTTTAGGTTATCCAAGAATATTTTTATAAAATACTCTCTACAAATTATCAATATTAAATGTTTCTAAAAACCAAAAACATAATTTTAAAAATATATAAACAGAAAACTACAAATATAAAACGCCCATTTATTTTATGTTTTGGGTTATTAAAGTTTGTTTTCACTGAAGGATTAAATTTAATTTTTTTGGTATATGTATGGTTTGCAAATTCAATTTGAAATATTTATTTCAATACAAATTAAAATATAAATATTTCTGTTACATGGAAAATACAACTATTATATGATGAAAATTATTATTGAACAAGACTTAATGATATTTAAAATGCGTGTTGGGGTATTGTTGTGAAATATTAATGGTGTGGATAAAAAACTAATTATATTTGCTGGTCATTTATAAACGCCATATTTACAAGGTGATAAAACAAATTTAAAAAACGTTTTTTTTTGTTAATTTAGATTTTTTTGGTGATCCGTTGTGCATGTCAGGTAACTTAAAAAACGTTTGACGCTTTTTGGTAAATTCTGTTATGGTGGCAAATTAAGAGGCGCACAACACTGTCACCTATGGGTTAGAAATGGGTTTAATTGACTGGACTTGCAAATGGCCGTAAAATAAGCGGTTTCTTGCGAGATTGGAACAAACTTATAAACAGAAGGAAAAAAAAATGTTGGTACAAATAACGTTATCTCTTTTGCTGCTTAGACTTATGTCTTCGATAGCGATAATAAGATATTGTAAACATCTTAATTGTATTTATACAAAACGAGCATACATTTACTGAAGGCAGTCTTGCAGGAGAAGATGCCGATCAATCAGCACGCAGAGCGGGGTATATATATTTCTTCCACCGACCAATGAGGACGTTGGAGGAAGAGAGAAAGGTTATACCGCTATTCTTTTTCTCTTGCACAAATGTTCGGTTTCGATGCGGATCGCCAAAAAATAGTTTAGAATTTTTTTATGAACAACAGGAAGGTATTTATGCTACCACTAAACACAAAATAAATCAACAAAACGGTAAAATTGTTAAGAGTCTATAATTATATAGAAATTCTATCACAAATCACAACATAGGTCAGACCAAAAACTAAAAAATATCATACAAGCGGCCTGTGTGGAACTGGCCGGCGACAAACGGGTAACTAAAATCGGTCTGCCGGTCCGTTCTGCGCCTGATTTAAGACCCTAAGCGATGACTACCGCCACCGCGCACGGACACATTTTTTCGCCCATAAAATTTAACTTTTAAACTGCGCAACTGGGACCCTTTGCCGGTCCATATGAAGGTTCAGTGGTTTGACCCCATCATATTTGGTTGCGATTTGACCCTAAAATTCCCTTGAACCTGATCTAATGAGGCCAAGGGATTTAAATTCAGCGATCCCAAAAACATAAAGATATTATAATCAAGTCTTTCAGACCTTTATTTTTTTGTGGTGCATTTCAAGGTCAAATCGCAACCAAATTTAATGGGGTAAAACTGACTACGGATTCGTATTCACCGACCTCAAAAACATAAGTAACACTGTTTAAATTTGGTTGCGCTTTGCAATTAATTTTGCAGATTTGGACTTAAAATGCCCTTGACCCTGACCTGATGGGGTTAAACTAATTACGTATTCGGATTCACCGACTACAAAAACATAAAGATACAATGGCCAAGTCTTTGGGACTTTTTTGTGGGGCTGTGTAGTTTTTATTCGGTTGACAGATGGGTAAAGGTCACCTGTAATTCGGATCCCGTACTGTAAAACTATTACCATAGATCTGAGAGTTTTCCAAATAGGCCAGCCGTAATTTAAATATTTTAATTATTTTACATATTTATTAATTTTCTATACCCATTATTATTTTAACTTATTAAACAATTCATTAATAATTCATAAACTATAGTGTTTAATAATGAAAATAACTCTTTTTGAATATTATTAAAACTAAATTATAAAATAAAGATTATTTATTTTATAACTATTTCATATTTGTGTTTCCTAAAAAATTTGATTTTAATTATTAATAGTTTTGATAAATATGGTCCATTTTTAAACATATCTGCAAAAAGTTAACATGTTACTCTATTTTATTAAAAGTAAATGTTTTATTTCAATCGGACTCAGAAAAGAATCAAAATTGTGAGTGACGATATTCTCTTAGTTTATGGAGTCGATTCTCCATGTTATAGAATTGTTTGGCAATAAAAGAAAATACTCCCAACCAATATCCAAAAACTATCGCTTTTTTGAAACGACAAGCTGTAGGATATGTACCAAAGAAATCCAAGGTTCTTTCATCAGAACAAGTAACCAAATTTTTATGTGAAGCTTCAGATGGACAATATCTACTAGCAAAAGTAATTTTAGTGTTTGGCATCTTCGGCCATGGCGCAGAGATGATTTAATACGTTTGAGTTTAGACGATGTGGAAGATAATGGGCGTTTCCTTGTCGTGTTCTTACGAGATAAAAAAAACTCACAGGTCAAGAAGTTTTACCATTACCAATGAAAATTGCAAATTCAATCCCTGCACACTTTACCGTAAATACGCAGATCTCCCCGGTAAAATATGGAGAATAGAAGATTATTTGTTGCATACCGAAACCAAAGATGTTACGCTTAACATGTTGGGTGCCATACTATCAGTGGTATTCCAATACTTAAAACTAAGAAATCACGAAGAATATACCGGACCTGGGCTAAGGCGTTCTTCGGCTACCATGTTGGTAGGAAGCGGTGGTGATTTACTCACTTTAAAAAGACACGGAGGATGGCTTTCTGCCAATGTACCAGAAGGATATATAGAGAAGTCCATACCAAGAAAAATTGAAGTATCCCAAAAGTTGTTTAGGCCTTGTAACTTGAAAACTACAAAATCTGTAACAGTCAATCAAGAGAACCAAAACATACACAAACACTACGCTTTAACATCTTTAGTTCAACAAAAAGAAGTACAAAAGGGATGGACCTTCAACAATAATACTAATTTTACTATAAATATTACCATTAATTATAACGGTTCCGTCCAAATTTAATTTTTTTAGATTTAATTAGCTTGTAATTTTTTTTTTGTTAATTTGTTTTACTGTTTTAAAAATAAAAATAAATAATCGCAATTTTCTTAAATCATTTTTGCGATGTTTTTTGTTTATGTTGTTTTCAGGTATCTAAGTATAATAAAACATATCGTTCATTACACGTCCAGGAATGGATTTTCGTTCTTGCATGACCTCCGGTGTTGGGCTGCGCCTTATACGAGAATTTGTCACGTGCATGGAAAAATTGTCATTTCCGTACTGGTAATGAAATATACTATTTCATAAATTATGAAATAATTAAAATATTTGCTGGTCTAGACTTAATACTGAATTAGTGACCTGACTCTTTCTGAGAGTTAAAACTAAAAAAACATTTAGACCCTTTAGTCAATCTATAGCTTTTAATACTAAGACTACATAAAGATTTTTTACTTATCAGCAATAACTTCTATAGAACAGAGAACTAAGTACTCTCCTTAGATTTACCATCAAAAATGATCTTAAATGACATACATGTTGGATTCACAAATTCAAAGTCAAAGAACTTGATTTTGGAAAACAAAGAATGTATACCTTATAACTTTGTATGTTTGTTTTACTTAAAATATTGGTCCTTTGTATAAGAAATGCTTTCTTTCGCAATACCTTTTTAGCATTCTTGATGAGTCGTTCGATTAAATATATATTAATCCATATCTCACAAGTAAACATTCTATATCTCCCCGTTGATAAGATTTTTAATTTTTGTAGCTATTTTCACTACTTTTCTAAATAAAGAGTACTAATTTTATTACTAGCAGCTAATGCGTAGTTTACACGAGTAAATTGCGAAAGTTCTAAAAGCAGCAGCAATTTTTAACGGCAACTATTATACCAAGACATCTTGCTGCATACTTTCAGCAAGTGACTGCATTCGTGTTTATATGATACAATGTATAGTAGATACCCGATAAAATACTGCAGACTAAAAACTTACGGCCGAAGGTGAAGAAAAGAAAAGAATACCTTTTCATAAAAAAGAACAATTTCTAATAACCAAATATTTTTTATACAGTACATTACCGGACAGTATTTCCTATAAGAATCAATATGCCCTTCTAAAAAATCTACACCGTTTTTAAACTGCACCAACACTAATAAAACATAACTACCTAAAAACACAATCATTGATAAATTTGTGCCATATTTTCGCCTTCAGATTAAAAAGAGATCGCCAAATAAATTTCGGGACCCTTAATTGTCGTATTTACAATCAAACAACACTGTCATCAAAACTATGACACGTAATGGTCAATCGCGTTAACAGAATCTAATAGATATAATTATTTATCTACGACCTGCAAGATATGTGATTATTATGTAACTTATTTTAGCATATTTGCGTTGCATAATGAGTCTTATTACTGCGCTAGTGAGGTAGTGAACCATAGTGCGTTCATTACCGCACTAGTGTGCATTTTAACGAAACCGGTATTTTTAGGCACAGTTTTTATTTTTTTATTAATATTATTATACAATACAATTTATATTTTAAAATTAATTATTATAAATATTAAAACTAAAATTTACACCAGAGGCAACCTTAGGCATATTCTTAATTGTAAAACTTGTTGCGTTGATGTCTGGGGAATCGGCATTAGCTGCTGCAGTCGGGGGCGAGGTACAGAAACTGTAGCACATTAAAGGTTCCACAGCCAAAATTTTCACCTTCAACCGCGCTGCTGATTCTCCATCCATCATGACGTTTGACAGTCAATAGGTCTGTTCCAGAATCTTCCAACAGGGATGTGGATGAACGACGGAAACAGAACCTGGTATATAATTCTAGGTGTGGGAAATTTAAGAAAGTATTGATACCAACGGGCTGCCGTATGCAAATGCATTTTCTGTAACCTACAAAAAATCTCGTGTGATCCATAAGTTTTGGACCTCGACTCCTTGAAATCCTTCAGATGTCACGAAAAATTATCTGAAAATTTTTGTTTTTGTGTTTGGAATTTTGACATGAAAAACCTTCCCTTCATCTTTGACGTTTTTGGCATGATAATTGGGCCATTTCTTGTTTTCTGCAAGCCCCAGCAATGCCAATGATTAGCCCAACCTGCAGATATTTTCTAAAAATATAAAAACTTTAAATTCTTACCTTAATAAGCACAAATTTCCCATTATCGGCTGTGGCAAGGAATTGGGCAATTCCTCCTTTGGACAATCTCTTGCTTTTCTTCGGCTTATATCCTTCCTTTTTTCGTTTTAGGAGTGCTTGTAACTGTGTAAACTTGCTTATTTTTAAATTTTTCTTCTTAGCGATAACTGCTCTAAGCATTAAGTAAGAAGCCCATAGGCTAAAGTAACTTTATTTCGTCGTCATCGTCTTAAAATAGGCCAGGAAAACAATTTCTTAAAACACATTCTTTTTTTTTCGGAACTCCAATCGAAAAATTGTTGGTACACTTGTTCGCATTTTTCTTTTGATTTTGACGGCAACAGCGCAGATACTGCCATTTGCGCTGTCTCTTCTATGTCGGACGGAAGAAATCAGACATGTTACTTATTGAAATGACTAATTTTAGTGAAATATCGCCAATGCAAATTCCCGCCTCAAATAATTTATTTATTAAACATCACACAAACGGCCTTATCGACATAGCAATTGAATGACAAACTAGTTTGATTTTTTTGGACCCAAAACAGAAAGAGGTACAGGGACAGGTTTATCTTGTATCACTGCATGACGTGAAGAAATTTAAAATTCAAAAAACATGTTTCTACTAATATCTGCGGTCGTAGATAAAATTTTGTATATTACTTGTGCGGTATCAGTTCATTACAATACTCGTGTGATAACTCCAACTCGGTCTACGACCTCATCGAGTTAATATTTAACAATCGTTAATTGTAAAAAAGCTCATACCGTACTTATTAGATAAATTACTATTAATGATATACACAAACATTCTGTTGCTATGGCAACTATTCATATCCAACTTAAAGAAACTTAAAAAGAATGCCCTTGTATATAACCACTTAAGAGTAAGTTGTTATCATCACTTGATATGACGATTAAATGGGCCTTTCAAATGAATTTTGCTTTTGATAATCCATTAGGTAAATTTGAAGTTACAAGGTTTGAAACTTAAGATAAAATCTAGTTAGTAAAGTTTAGTTTAGTGCTCAGTTTATCCTAGGATCAGACATTTAATGTTTAGCAGTTGAACGTTACTAGCTAGCTACGATTTTAAACAAAGTACGAGATTTTTAAATAGATAGAGAATAATTAATACAGGTTTTCATTAAATATTTACAACAACAAAGATCAAAAAGAAGGTACAATTTAAAAAATATTTATTAAATACACATTGTTCTTTTATTGCTGAACATTTTTGAACTATACGTACAATTTTTATTTAATTGTATTTATTGTTTGGTTAGTACTAACTATTCAGTCATGCAGCGTAATAATCGTTAAAAATAATTGCGCTGTTATCTTAAAACGAATTTAGGCATTACAGGAAATAACTAAATAATAAGTAAAACACTGTTATAATAAGGCTGCCGTCTAATCGCAAGAAAAAAATACTTTTTATTTTCGTTTAAATTAAGTAAGTTATTTTGCCGATGTATCTTTTAATTTGTACGAATTAATAGGTATATAGTTTTTTGTAAGACAAATAGGCAAAAAATTCAAATATTTAAAAATAATGTCCCAAACTTTTTAAAAAGTTAAAAATATATAAAGTAACTTTATTTAAATCCTTATTTAAATTCTAATCCAATTAATACTGTATATTTACGTTCTTATTTTATATTTACTGAAATCCATTTTTTTGCATATACAGGGTCCGGCAAAATGAACAACCCATTTTAAATTGCTTATAAAAATTTATTAACTTTAAAAACAAAACAAAGGAACATGTATTCTTAAACAAGAAAGATGGGAGTTTATTATGCTTTGAATATGGTGTGCCGCAAATGACCGCCACCCTCTTCAATACATTCTTCTAACTGGTTCATAAATTTTCTCATTACATTTTGAAGAACTTGCCTCGAAATAGCGTGGATTTCATTGGCAATATTTGTTTTTAGCTCCCTTACATTTCTAGGTTTATTGGCAAACACTTTATGTTTTAAATAGCCCCAGAGAAAATAATCTGGTGCTGAAAGGTCGGGCGATCTTGCTGGTCAAGGAATGGTACCATTCTTAGAAATCAGTCTGTTTGGAAAGGATTGTCGCAAAATATCCATGCTTATTCTTGCCGTATGGCTTGTTGCGCCATCCTGTTGAAACCAGTAATGTCCAATTTCATTTTGAATTTGCGGTAAGAAGAATATCTGCAACATTTGAACATAGCGTGCGGCAGTAACTGTTATTGTCTGACCATTTTCCTCAAAAGAATAAGGTCCGATTATCCTAGACGAGGAGATGGCGCACCATACAGTTACTTTGGGACAATGTAATGGACGCTGATGAATTTCGCGTGGATTCTCTTGAGCCCAGTAACGACAATTCTGTTTATTTACATCTCCGTTTAAATAAAAGTGGGCCTCATCGCTCATAAACATATTGTTTTCAATACCTTGATAATTGGTACGAAGAAGGCGACAGAACTCAAGTCTATTAATCTTATCCTGATGATTTATTTCTTGAACAGTTGCGATCTTGTATGGGTGAAAATTCTTTTTTTTTAACTTCTTCGTGTACTTTGCTCAGATAAATTTAAAACAGTAGCATGTTTAACAACAGTTTTTTTGGGACTAGCGAAATTTGCATTTCTAACTCTGTCTTCGTTCAGTGCATTGCAGGCAGATCTTGGCCGCCCACTTGACTTTTGTCTGGATCCTCCTGTCCTCCATTTACGAACCCAAACTGTAATGGCCTTCCGCTGCGGACACTGTCGGTCATTAAATTGACGTCGAAAAATTTAATTTAAATAAATTTTTCGACACAAAAAATGCGATGTTCTGTTAACCAACGCGGCATTTTGACAACTGTCAACAATTTTAATAAACTCTCCAAACCTACTTTTCCAAATAAAAATATCGCCATAGTGAATACTATTTTTTTTTTATATTAAAAAAAACAAAATAGGTAATACATTTTGCCGGACCCCGTATTTATTGCGAACAATTGCATATATTTATAGCGAACATTTTTTTTTTAAACTTATCAGTTTTTACTTTTATATTTACACGATTCATATAAATAAATTATAATTTTTGCACACGCACTGCTTGTCTGAATACTTAAGGAATTTCCTGTTGTTTTTTTTTTCACAATATAATAACTAAATATATATGAGGAAAACATAATTATTAAAAAGATATAATAATTAAAAGTGTAAGACTCATATAAAGCTCTATATACTACAAAAGGTTTTTGTACAACCTTTGTTACGTTCACGTTCACACTCTAAAAAATGACAAACTTTCAAAAAGAACCGTTCAATAAATTGTTCATTTAAATGCACAATTACTTTGTAGATAAGGATAAATGTTTAATTTGACGTATTAGTCAAAATTTTTTAATAAAAAATAATTTTATATTTATTTATTATAAAAAAAAAAAAATATTTTAATTTTAAAAAAATTTTAAAAAAAATAAAATAATTTTATTTTTTTAATTTAATATTAAAAATTTTAATTTATTTATTTTTTAAATATAATATTTTATTATATTAATATTTTTTTATATTATAATTTTTATTTATTTTTAAAAAAATTTTAAAAAAATTATTAATTTTAAAATATAATATAATTTTTATAATATTTTTTATTTTTATATAATTATATTTAATTTTAAATTTTATTATTTTTTTTTATAAAAATATTATAATTTAATTTAATATTAATATATTTAAATTTAAATTAAAAAAATAATAAAATTTAAAAAATTATTATTAATATATATATATATATATATATATATATATATATATATATATATATATATATATATATATATATATATATATATATATATATATATATATATATATATATATATATATATATATATATATATATATATATATATATATATATATATATATATATATATATATATATATATATATATATATATATAAAAGGCATGCATGGGGATCTCGGAAACCTAAGAGGTACGAAGTCGGTTAAATTATGGGAAAGTTGCGTATTTAGGTGCCTAACAACGTGCCGAGTAGAAAGTTGTAAAATTCCGAGTACTTTCGGAGATATCCGGAAAAAACCGAAATTTGCTGATACATCTCAAAAATAAAAACATAAAAACAAATAAAGAAAAAGTAATTTTTTTGGGCCCTTTTTAAAATGAAATAATAAATAAAAAACTTGCTCCAAATTTACTTCTAAACCTGATTCCGAACTTAATGAAGAAAATTTAAATTTGTGAAAAATTAAAAAAAATCAACATTTTTGCAAGTACCTACGCATTTTACTACTTTTACTTGATTATCACCTTTATATTACTAAACATTAAAAAAAATAAATATGCAATGGAAAAAATGTAAAATTTAAAAAAATGTAAAATGCGTACTTGCAAAGTTGTTGATTTTTTTTTTATTTTTCGTAAATTCAAATTTTTCTCAGTAAGTTCGGAATCAGAATAAGAAATAAATTTGGAGTAAGTTTTTCATTTATCATTTTACGTTAAAAGGTCAAAAAACGAGTGTTTGCTCTTACTTGATTTTATGTTTTTGCATTTTTGAGATGTATGATAAAGTAGCGTATGATAAAAATCTATTTTCCAATTGTAGTATATATTTTTTTAACAAGCAGAATTTTTTATCAAGAATGACTTTTTTTTAATCGTTTTTTTATATATATATATATATATATATATATATATATATATATATATATATATATATATATATATATATATATATATATATATATATATATTCTAATAATATTGTAAATATATTTACCGTAAAACGATTTATTTATAATTAAAAATACCAGCCTCTTAGAAATTTTGTTATTTTTAATAAATTAAAATTATACCAAACATGTGGTACTCTTGCTTAAAATTTTAACAAAAAAAAAACCAAATGAAAATATTTTATTAACCCCATTATATCAAAAAAAAAAATGCTAAAACTGATTTTTTACCATAAACTTATTTCAGGGAAAAATAACTTTGTTTAAAAAACGTAACTTAAACTTTGTAAATATGTTCTATAGTTTTGTGGCGGATCCATGTTTTAGTTTGTTTTAATTGGGTTACTCGCCCTTTTACTTTTTGGAGAATAGGACCCTCTTGGTCCGGGTATCGGGGTATCAACGGTGACCGACTTGCCACCGAAACTTAGATTAATATTTGTGATTTTTTGGGTTTTTTGGGCGGTTTTCTTCGTTTTTTTTTGCAGGCGATCTGCAAGTTCATAGGGGTCAATAGGGCTGGACAGGGTCAGCCTGCATACCCCGGGACCCGGACCAAGAGGGTCCTATTTTCCAAAAAGTAAAACTTAAACTTAAACTTTGTACTTTATTATTTAAAGGTCGATTTGCCACAAAAAACTTAGACGTTATTACTAAAAATATTAAAAAAATAAAATTAAAGCGAAATTTAAAACAAAACTTTTTTACCAAGTATTGTAGTTATTTGGACGACTGATAATCTAAAGGTCGCAAAGCTGCACGTGGATATAACGAACGTCATCCAACAAGGAACGAAAGGACCATATTTGTGGATATCCTCGTAAGTGTGGTTTTCCGCAAGATAAAAAAAAAACGTTATTAAATGATTTTACCCAAATAAAAAAAAAAATTTAAAATTAACATTTTCTTACAAGGTAACCTTAATGATTGGTTTGTTTATGAAAGTATGCTATGTTTTATCGATACGTCTTGGTAAAAAGAATCAAACATTTATTTTAAGTAATAACAAATATATTTTTTTTTGTATAAGAATAAATTAAAAAATAATAAACAGTAACATTAAAAACCCACTGACCTCAATATGGACCGGTAAAGGGTATCAGATGCGCGGTTCAAAAGTGAGATTTTATGGGCGAAAAAATGTGTCCGTGCGCCGGTGCTCTAGTCATCTCTAAGGGACCTAGATCATGCGCAGAACGGACCGGCAGACCGATTTTATTTACGAATTCGTCGCCGGCCAGTTCCGTACTTCGTCAATTGACGCCGTCTTTTCCTTTCGTGTTTAGTGTATTTTAGTGTATTTCCATTGTTTGGCATTATTTGACCGCTTGTGTGAAATTTTTAGTTTTGGAGTGACTTATTCCTTTGTTCATAAACAATTTATAAACTGTTTTTGGTGATCCAAGTGCGCTGAAGTTGTAGAAATACGATGGTTAATAAATGCTTATTTACTTTTTGCCAAAATAAAGGCAAAATACCCGGCATTGCTTATTTTTTGTAAGTATTTACTTATTTTACTTTGCATCCTTATTTGCTTTAATAATTAGTAGTTAACATGTAGCACAGTGTTAAAATGGTGCTGATAAATGGACTAGTTTCTATTCACCCTTTCCCTAAATTTACTCTCTTTTAATTAAGAAAAAAACCTTAAAAAATATATTGCAATTAGTAATACCTATCTACTGAAATTAAATTAAAAGAAAATAAGTTGTACTGCTTGTTATGTTATCTAAATTAGTTACTTATTTTTTTTCAATAGTGAATAA
>JAHBCN010006121.1:0-50960 GCA_019359885.1 Listronotus oregonensis | reverse complement strand
AATAATTCCTTAGAAAACCCGGTTTATATAAAAAAACTAATTGTCAAATCTATATAGTGACGTTTCTAGGTCCGATTGTCTTTTTTGGCCGCGTCCCGCCGTCAGGGCCCCATAATAACAAAATTAAAGAGCCGTATAGCACTTTTACAATACAAAATGTTAAATTGTCAATTATTTCGAAAACAAAATTTTTTGGGGATAAACCACTTAATACAAAGTTACCTTATTTTTTAATGTAAATACGATAAAAATATAAAAAGTAGGGGTTTCTATTTAAAAAAATTGAAATTTTACGTTTTTTATCAGTTAATTTTTTTTTTTTAAATTTTTTAGTCACCCTGTATTAATTTCACCCAAAATATCCACTCAATATACAAATTGAGCCTCTTTTCAAAGGAATTTAACTCAAATTAAATAATAGAGTATGCCGTATAGGAAAAATTTCTTCTTATTTTGGGGTCTGAAACGTATTTTTGACATAAAATTTAAGATATGTCGAAAACGGTTAGACTTAGGTATAGCATTTTTTAACGAAATATATCTAAATTTTCTAAAAATTTTAAAAATGCAATAATAAAAGGGTTTTTTTAAAAAAAATTTAAGAAAAAAATTTTAAAATTTTTTAGACGATTTTGCCCCATCGATATTAGTAAACAACCAAATTTTCAAATTTTTCTTTGCTAAGTTTATGAGAAATCGCCCGCGTGTTTGTCGGGGAACCCCTTTTTAATGGCAATTTCCATAAAAACCATGTTAGAGAGACCGAGAATAGATTTTTTTAGGAAAAAAAAAATGTTTTTTCCCGAATAATGTGGTACTTTTTTTTTCCAAAAGGGCCCCGTAAAAAAAAAAAACATTTTTTAGCAGCTCGAATACAAAACATAGGTATGTAAATCTAATAGCACTGTCTTGTAGAACAGGAAAGAGCAATGAGAATGTAAAATTCATTTTGTTATTTCTATTTAAATAGAATTAAAAAAAAAAAAAAAGAAAATCGCGAATATTCGTTTTTTTTTTTTTTAAAAATATTTAAATTTTTTAAACTTCTAAGGTCGCATTTAATCAATTTTGTATCTTTTTAATTTTCCGAGATCTTAATGATAAGAATCGAATTTGGGACACCCTGTATATAAGTCATGTAATGAATGAGTTTTAATTTTTAATTTTTTTTTTGGAAACAAAGCAAAATAGGAAAAAAAGGCTCAAAAAACAAAAAAGTTGTACTTTTAGTTGTTTAATCTAAAAAAAATAGAAACATGCACTGGACTTAATAATTTTAATTTAAATAGGCCCAAATTAGATCTTTAATACTAAAAATAACACTAAAAAATTTTAATAAAATCGGGTACAGGGTTTTTAAGACAATTACAACAAAACTAGAAGAAACTATGCATTTTTGGCCCATATTTATAAAAACTGTTTTTAATATTTTTAATGAGGAATTACCTTCTAAAATTTGACCATGCATTTTTTGAACATCCTGTATATTTCTAATATTTCCCCATCGGTGGAGCTTCTTATGACGAAGTCATTAAATTTATTGTAGACGGGGTCTATTTTAAATATATATTTATTGGATACAGCATTCGCCTATAGTGTTTGTTTTAACTCGACAAATTTTTTAAAACTCTTTTTATTATTTTATAAAACTGGTCTATATTAATGACAATAACTAATTTTAAAAAATCTCACTCCTTATGGGCTGTTACTAAAACAAGAACTAATATCAGCTACGGGTTTGTCTCAACGAAGACAGTAAGCCGTATATAAAAAGAAATTTAAATTATTATCTAATAGTTTGTATGTGAGTTTGTAAAAATTCCCGGATCACTCAATTATTTGAAAAATGGCGCACAATAGAAAAAATCTGTTTGTATAAAAGTTGTAGGTCTTAATGAAAAAAAAGAGGTCCTTTTTTCCCAAGAATGGCCCAAAAGTCATAAACTTTTTTTTTTTTCTTAAATGGAAATTCACTTTTTTAATCGCGTTTTCTGATTCCTGTAAACCTTCTAAATACCAATAATGTAGCATGTCATAAAGCTAAACCCATTGATTTAAGAAATAATTTGAGTCAAAGGACATAAATGCAACAGGTGCTGTTCTCACAACTGTAGATTTTGATATAGGTTTTATTTACCACAACTTTTTAAGCCATCCTGTATAATTACAGATCTTCCAATTTTATACATTTCATTAATATCTACACCCTTTATAAAGGATTTTTTTCTGTTATGTGCCATTTTCGAAATATGTGACAGATCCGGGACTTTTTACACACTCTGTATGTTATTATTTATGTGGTATGTTTTCATATTTATTAATATACATTTTTGTTGCAAAATAGTCATAAAGTTGGTTAAAATATGCATCCCAAAGATTTAAAATTTAATTTTAATTTATAAACTAACATTATTAAATTAAAGTGAAAACTTCGTAGTATCAGAATAAACACATATACAGCTAATTGTCCAGCGTCGTGAAACACCCTGTAGTATTTAAAGAATTTAATATTTAAGATTATTAAGTTAACTTTAAAGTTAACAACAACCAGCATGTAAAGTTTAGATGTTTTTAAAACTAAAACATTCTTGTCTTGTAACTTAAGTTTAATTAATTTAGAGATGTACAATTATTTTTAGTTTCAGGCACAACTCTGTCAGGTACAGGCGCAACATATATATCAAACCCGGCCAGTGTGGGGGGCTACAATCCGACTTACAACAGTCTAGGGCAGCACTACACCACCAACAAGTCTTTGATGGGCGCCACTGGAATGAACAGCCTCGGGCACCACCAGATGGGCATTGGATCCAGCGGAATGGGCCAAACGTCAGTTTTAGGTAAAAGAAAGTGATGCTAAAATTCAACTTTATTTAGGTTAATTTCTAATAATATTCCATACTTCGATTTCAATTTTTTTTTTTAAAATTTAAGTAATTGTTTCGTTTTTAATTAATTTTATTCAGTTTTTAAAAATTTAGTTTACATGTAAAAATATACAGAAAAAAAAAGTATAATTTTTCTCTTAAGTTTGTGATGTAAACTACACTAAATTTTTCTCCAAAATTTGGTTAATTTATTTTCGGGGTTTTTTTAAATTTTTTTCAATTTTAATTTTAAAATGAATTTTTTAAAAATATTACAGAAGAATTTTAAAAAAGTTATTTTTTTTGTTAAGGTTTTTATGTAACTGCCTGCATTTGTAAAATTTTTCTGCATTTTGTTCTAATGTTTAAATTTATTTTTTTTTCAATTGTCTCCAAATTCATAAATTTCTTATGATGTTGGTTTTTAGGAGAATGGGGATATTTTTTAAAAATCTTAAAACTTTGCAAGGTTTCTGTTGGAATTTGGCAGAAGACCTGGATCTGGAAGAAATCGTGCTACTTCCGCCCTAGACGATCGCTTCATTAGACTATTAGTTTTAAGAGTTTGTCAAGTTGCTGTCAATGAAACAACAGTAAGAAGGAGACTTAATAAAGGCAATTTACGGGCCAGAAGACCGGCAACTGGACCAGAGCTCCTCAGACAGCATCGAGTTACTAGACTTCGTTTTTTGCAAGAACATAATAACTGGAACCTTCAAGGGTGGAGGCAAGTTTAATTTCAGACGAGTCCATATTTTGCCCAAGGTCTCCTGATGGACGAGAAAGAGTATGGAGACAACAAGGAGAGAGATTCGCCCAATATGATTTTAGCGAAAGGGTTAGCTTTGGTGGTTGATCGATTATGGTGTGGGGCGTTATTTTAGCGTATACCCTGTACATGTTTTTGTTTTTTATGTTCTACGCGCCACTTTTTAAAATATGGTACATGTGATTTGCTATTTAATTGTTGGTACCAATACAGCTGATATTTTACTCTGTAAAATCTACTATTATATGTGTTACAGGTACTTCTCTTAATCAACCCCTCTCTTCGATCAGTAGTAACGTCATAGGTTCGCTCCCGTCTACAGGTTTGGGGACCTCCATCGTCCCCCCTTTAAACTATGCCACAAGTTCTATGTCAAACACCACCTTTACCAATCCACTAGTATCAACAAATCCTAGTAGAGTCCTGGGTAAGTAGAGCATCAGGTTGTTCAATAAGTTTTGCAGTTCGATCTTAGGTTGGTCGTTTTGTTTTTCTAAAAATGGTAATGCTGGATGTAAAAATTCTTGGAATAAAATTTGGTTTACAAAAGAAACAATTCATTCTTTTATCACTACTCTTCTAACTTACTCTTTTTCACAGTTTAAAAAACCATCACGAAAATCAGTAAATTAAAGTACAAATTGTTGCAACATTAACTTTATTTGCCAGATTTACTTCTTCCTGAATTCTGGCTTTTCCATTGGAATAAAAAATTATGCGTGGTAAACGATTTTTTACGAATGAAGAGTTGATAGATTGAAAGTCTTCCGGATTCTCACTTCAAGGAGGAAATCCATAAATTAGAAGATCACTGGAACAAGAGTATGTTAGGAATAATAAATTAACAAAAAATTATTTGTTAAATTTCTTATTTGTTAATTGATACACAACGTTTTGGTTAGTGATGTATCTTCAACCGTTTCCAAGTAATAACTAAAAACTATTCTTAAAAGCTACGACTTAGATACATACTATCCGTTGTTCACCGAAGCTTGACGATTCAGTAACGGCTGCCAGATATTCGGATTGTCGATACTAGGTTTGCTAAATACATTTTGGTTATTTACAATTATTACAGTTTCTTTAAATTTTCTTTTCTTCCAGTGTGTTTCTTTATGAATAATTTGTGCTTTCGACCATTGTATGCGGTGTTGTTTTGACCAGGCGTGTTCGGCAATCCTAATTAATTGCCTCTTTGTAGTCCAATTTCTGATTTGTTGAAAAGAAAATAAATAAGGGACAACCTATACATTGGAGTCTTCAAGCTGACGAGGCTTTTTATAAAATTAAAGAATCTTTAGGATCAGCTCCTATTTTAGCTAGCCCCGATTATTCTCGCCCTTTTATTTTAATGTGCGATGCATCTGTTATTGGTGTTGGGAGTGTCTTATACCAGGAAGAAGATGGTTTAGAATTCCTGGTAGCATATGCTAAGCGAACCCTAAATTAATGCCTAAAGAAAGTATACCACTACAGAAAAGGAACTTTTAGCTGTAATTTTTGACATTGAAAAGTTTCGACATTATCTTGAAGGTACACATTTTACAGTTTATACCGACTATTTGTCTCTTGCTTGGTTAAATAGTATGAAAAATCCGTCTCCACGTATTGTTAGGCGGATTATCAAATTGTATCAGTATTCTTTTGATATTGTTCACAGGACAGGTTTCAGCAACACAGGTGCAGACGCACTATCTAGAATTTTAAATTTAACTTTTTCTAAACTGGATAATTAGTATAAAAAATGATAAAATTCAGGACTCCCCAGAAAATTATTTTTCAAGTGGTCTTTTTGTCTCCCCAATTTATACCTCATCACATTCACAGGGAATTTGTTAGATACAGTCATCACATTGTTGTCCGGTCTCGTCTTAGTAAGAAAACTTCTTAGAGTGGTTTGGGGTTTAAATGTCGTTTTAATATTATACTTATTTGCGATTCTGCAGATCTTTTTCAAAGTTCCCTTAACATACGGAAATGTCATAAATATTTGGTCCTGTAAAGTCTTGTTCAAGTTAGAGTTTTTTGTCTTATTTTGATATTTGTGGATTGTTTCCTTAACCAGTCCCTCACTGTAGCCGTTCTGCTTAAGATCCCCAGTTATATTACTTATTTTATCTTGCAGCGATTTCTTGCTGTTCCATAAGGTCACAACACGGTTATATACTATATATGACCTCTTGTTTCTTTCCGTTAGGGTTATTAAAATTCTGGTGTAAATATTGTTCAGTATGGGCAATTTTTTGTATACCGAGGTTTGTATATTGTCCATTATTTCGTTTGACTAAAACGTCGAGAAAAGTAGAGCCGAATTTTGCTCCTTCTCCATTGTGAAATTGATAAAAGGTCGGAAGCAATTTAGATGTTTTGAGAAACCTTTAAGTTCTTTGTCATTACCTGTCCATACAATGAAAGTATCGTCAACATTTCTTAGCCAAACTTTTGTTTTGATAAGTGCGGTTTTAATTGCTTGTTCCTCAAAATATTCCATATAATTCGCTCACTAAAGAGAGCGATAAATGATAAAATCATTATCGATCGACAGAACTTACTGAACAAAGTAAAGTATCTACCTTCGTCTACTAACTAATATAAAAAAGTAATATTTAAATAGTTTAATTACTAATTTACAACAAATTTCTTAATTTTCTCTAGGCCAAGTATCGTCCTATAACAACCCGTCGTTTAACAACCCGATCACCAGTACTTTGAATCAGTACTCGTCTTTAAACCAGTACTCGAACCCTCTTCCCATAGCCACCACGAGCTACAGCAACGCAGTGACGTTCTCCAACCCTCTTAGCTCACAGTTCAATAGTTTAGGAGCTACCCAGATGAGTATTAAATTGAAGGCAATGGATGAAGTTGATTTAGGTAATTATTCACAAAAGTTATGAGGGTTTCTCGTCACTAAACGAAGTAAAAAGGCATATTTAAAAGAATTATTGACTTTTTGAGATTTATAAATAGGTATTTTGTCTTTTCTATTTACAAATTTGAACAACTCATTGTTTTGTAAAATTTTTGAGCATATAAAATAAATACATAAGCGAACTTTTCATTTGTCATTTATTAATATATTTTTTTATAAAAATATGCCTTTTTAAATCTAAATAGTTATTTACCTAACAAGTGCGAAATGATACTTTTCCGCACGCGGCTGTCGTTACATACGGGTAAGCAGCCAAGAGCGGAAAAGTTACTTTCCGCAAGTGTTAGAAACAATATTTTTTCTACAAGCGAGAGGAAAAAACCAACAGAATTTTAAAGATTTATGATTAAAATATTATTTATTAACGAAGGAATTTATACACTAATTATTATTATTAACATTTATAGTAAAAGTGCAGTTGGTCGCGTTTTACTTTATTGCTGAGGCGAGTTGCTTTTCTGTAGAAAACGTTGACGGCGGCGGCGTTGGTTCTGATGAGCCAATCGCACTAGAAAGTTTCTGAACGAGATTTAGTACATTGGAAGATGGCATTGACGGTTGTTTCTGGATAGTGGAAGGTGTTTCGGTAAAATTGAGTATTTTGTTTGAAATATCCTTTCTAAAATTTGTTGAATTCTCGAGGTATCCTTTAGCGACTGATGTAGACTTCCAGCCTCCAATATGTTGTTTTTCCGGCTTTCTTTAACACGATGGCTTCATACTTTCTATATAAGATTCAAAAAATTTTCCATTTCATGGCATCTCGAAATGACAAAGCTTCAATCAGAGCTGTGATTTTTTGAATCTGGGATGTGTATCAATACTAAATTTCTTGGTTTCAATATGGTCCAGAAAATATTTTTGTTAACTCCTCTTACGACAAGCGCCTGCTAAGCAAAATCGTATACTTTTATATGTAAATATTATCATCTGGCGCTTATCCATGAATTTCGATATTTCTTCCTTTTTAAAAAGACTTTAACCTTTTGGAGTCTATAAACCAACACTTTGTTTTTTAAGGTAGGCCGTCGCTTTAAAAAACTTGCTTAAATCTATGTTTTTTCGTAACTTAATGATACATTTTAGCCTAGAGTATCTAGACCATAATGTATTGGGTTTATATGTTTTGGTTAAATAAGAGAAATAGGCCAGAAAAATATCTTCTTTAAAAGATTTCACACCTTTACTTTGACAGCAGCTCTCAAACACAACAAATTCTTTTTCATACCTGTGACGAGATTTCATGGGCAGGAGGAGATCTATACTTGCTATTTCTGCTGTTTTGATAATCGATGCGTCAGAATCCATTGAAAATGTTTCTCCAATTTGGTTGAAAAATGCGTGACAAAAAATTAATTTTTGATAGATGCATAAACAATTAGTTGGTTGCTATGGATTCTTTGATAATTTATATGGAGTTATAAAAAATATGTACTTACATTTGGTAAATAAGGATTATTTCATTTTATTTAATTAATGTTATAAAAAGTCTGTAAAATTACAGCAAAATTCAGTTTCTTCAAATATATAACTATTATAAGCAAAATTATGCATTATTTTATAATTAGATACTAATTATGTTCCAAAAACTAAAATATTTTACTTTTCCGCACTAGTGCGGAAAAGTGCTATTTTCCGCACGCAGATTAGTGCGGAAAAGTATAGTTTTTCGCACGCTTGTAGAAAAAATAAATAACGCCATTATGGTGACGAATAATTTCTTTCTCTTCATCTATCTTTCCATTCATTTCTCCTTAAATCACCTCCACACCCATCTGACATCATTCTAAAAGCACACTAAATACTAAATCCTCTCAAAATCTAATTTATACCATTGACAAATCATCTTTCATCCTTCATCCTCAACTATCCTTCTGACCCCCCTTTTTACCCCCCAGGACAACGTCGGGTAGCCACCCCTGTAACCCCGCACCCTCCCCCTTGGACTGGGACCAGTGGTATAACTGATCTCCGTCCGCGAATGCTTACAGATGGACTGGACTCAGACTGGAGTACTGGAGGAGGCATGCACAGCACCCAGGCAGGAGACAGGGGGTTTCTGAACGGGCAACATGTCCAGGAGGGTCAGGTGGATATGTTGGATATTCCTGGGAAAGGGAGGTGTTCTGTTTATATAGCAAGGTAAGTTTTTCTTTTTTTTTTAACAGTCTAGGTTATTAACTATTAGTTCAATTAAGGAACAAATTGGTAAGTGAACGACTATCGCGAGTGAACTACATGCCTTTCAAAGCACAATTTAAGAGGGTTTACTAGGCAGAAATACTACATAGTGGTTTGCCATTGCCTTTGTGAGGTGACGAGCTATGAATAAGACCAATGGACAATGCGGGAATCGAACCCGGTCTCCACGGTGAGAGGCTAGTACGCTAGCTACTACACCAGCTCGAACACCTTTTGTTCCTCATTCCACCTTATTTTTCTTATATTCAATATCCTAACAGCTTTATTCAAGGCTTAATAATTCACTTTTCCCGAAGGTTTTCATACGAACCAGACCCAGAATCTGAAGAAGAATTGACTATACAAGCCGGAGACTATCTCTTGGTTTGGGGTGAACCAATGGGACCTGGAGGATATCTAGACGCCGAACTTTTGGATGGACGAAGGGGACTGGTACCAGCACATTTTGTACAACGTCTGATTGGTATGTTAAAAATCATAGAGTAGCTACATTAAAAAAAACAATTTTTTATTTGTTGTTATTTGAGGCTCGTAGGAAAAAATATTGTTCCTAAAACATACGCAAAGTAAGTTTTCCGCACTTAACTGCTAGTCCGAACTCTGCTTCGCGTCGATAGTGGAACAGCAGTCGCGTGGGAAAAATAATACTTTGCGCACTTGTTAGGAAAATATACCCTTTAATCATCTTAGGTGACGATCTTCTCGAATTTCACCAAGCGGTGCTGTCAACTCTCCGCGAAGAAGAAATAAACCAGGAAAATTTCGCTGCCGACGTTGCCAGACTGAACGAGCTGGCGGAGATGGCCGAACAGCACGAGGACGACACGAGTGGCCCCGAAGGTGAGACAGGTAGGATCAGAACCGCATGCATCCATTTCAATTATTTTATTTTGTGTAGTGAATAAGTAGGCTGCATTATTTGGTAACTCACGAAAATTTTAAATTTTGGTCTCAATGTTTTACTATATATCACACTAATACATTTAAATCTTTTTTAATATACATATTAACAAGATATTAGTTTTAGTTATATTAAAAAGAAAATTAAAGTTGCACCATTATTTGATTTTACCGACACACAAAAAATAAAGTGGTCTGTGCATTCGACCGGACCCATTCATCTATATGTATGCGCTAAATCCACAACCAAGGTCCGTTTGCCCCTTCAAAATTTTGAGTAAATTCTAAAAAACTACTAAAAAAGGTTTAAAATTTTAATTGAGTTCAATAAAAACGATTTTTTTAATTAAACTCGATCAAAAAACGCTGAAAATGGCTAAAAATTGCAGTTATAAAAATGATAAAAATTTAAGTAAACAATATCAAGTATTATTTTTATTTATTTCAATACGCTTAATCCAAATCCAAAGTTCGTTTGGCCAGTATACCCTCCAAATTTTGAGTAGATTCCGAAAAACTGCTAAAACTGGGTGAAAATTTCGAAAAATTGCAGTTATGAGAATAAAGAAAATTTTATTAAACAGGATCACGTATGTTTCTTATGTATTTTGATTCGCTAAATCTTAATCCGAAGTCCGTTTGACCGTATGCCTCTAAATTTTGAGTAAATTACGAAAAACTGCTGCAAAAAAACTGCAGTTATGAAAATAAAGAAAATTTTCTTAAGCAAGATTAAGTATATTTCTTATGTATTTCGATACGCTAAATCTAAATGCGAAGTCCGTCTGGCTGTACATACTCCAAATAGTTATTTACATTACAAGATGCGAAAGTTTACTTTTTGGTGTGAGGTGGTTTTTAATTGGCCGAGGCGAAACCGAGGCTATTTAAAACCTCCGAACACTTGAAAGGCCTTTCGCATCGTGTAATGTATTATATTTTTCTGCTACTGTTCTATGTATCGCATAATTTAATAATAAATTAACATCATGTTTTAATAGAAATATCAGAGATTTTGAAATTTTACCTGTTAAAAATTAATCCATAGCAACACATTTATTGTTGACATTGTCTTCATTAGCACTTGTCAGATTTTGAATTATTGTTAATTTAGTATAAATCCATTCCCATTTTAAAATGTTAAATGAATATGAAAATGGCATCCAAAAGGCAGCTGACCTTGCGTGTGCCTCACTTCTGCCAGACAAATCTAAACCATCAAACATATAAATCGTTTTCTGAATGGCTTGCTACAAAAAATGTGGGGCGGATTGACGAGAATGTGATGTTGGCGTATTTTCAAGAAAAATCCGAGTCTTTATCACCACCAACCCTCTGGTCTGTATATTCCATGCTCAAGTTAACAATTTTCGTAAACAAAAATCAAGATATTTCGGAGTTCAGAAACTAGTTGCTTTTATTAAAAGGAAAAACGATGGTTATGAGGCAAAAAATAAAAATTTAAAAAAAAAAAGAAATCATAAAGTTTTTACTTAACCCGCCTGATTAAAGTTACTTAGCAATGAAAGTAATAGCCATTATGGGAGTGGCTGGGGCATGCCGGACAGACGAAATATACAGAATGAAGCTAAGTGATGTAGAAATAAGAAATGACGTGGCTATAGTAAAAATAGTGGAGTCTAAAAATAAAGTTAAAAGAAACTTTGTAGTAACCAACGATGAAGGCTCAGTTCCTTATGCCAGATTTCTACAGGAATATATTAAGCTGAGACCAAGGAATGCTCTAGATGAGCGTTTATTGTATCGTTATGAAAGAGGTAAATGTGTTAATCAAGTAATTGGAAAGCACACTATTTCAAATGTACCTAAAGAAATTGCAAGTTTTTGAAGCTTGAAGACATCAGTAGATACACTGGCCATTCTTTTAGAAGAACGTCAACTACGTTCCTTGCCAATGCTTCGGATGTCGATATTTTGGACTTAAAAAGGCATGGAGGTTGGAAGTCTTCTTCTGTTGCGGAGGGATATATTGCTGAATCCTATAGTAATAAGGTGGAAATTTCAAAGAAGATTTTACACGAAATTCCTCTAATGAAGTAACAGTGAAAAATATGAATATTAACGTAGTTAAAGGTGATAACGATACCCCAACAACAAATTTAAAAACTGTTAATTCAAGTATTATTCCTCCAATTTCTTTTGCTAATTGCTCAAATTGCACAATTACTTTTAATGTTAATACCTAACTTAGTTTTTTAAAATATTTTGTCATAAATTAGTTACTTTTTATAAATAAATCCTAATATTTCCCACAAGCATATTTTCTTTTTTTTTACTCTTACTTTTTTGTCCAGGCGCTGAAAATATTACTTTCGTAGCTAGCAACGCTTAGCAACCAGGTAACACGAAGGTTCTCTTTCGTTATCATTCGCGTTGCTAGGACCACAAAGTTTTCTTATTTACTACAGTAATAGAAAAAATACATATAGATGGATGGGTCTGGTCAAATGCACAGACCACTTTATTTTTTTTGTGTGCCGGTGTTTTTAAAATATAATTTTCAATTATATCGTATAAAGAATCTGTATTTTTGTTATTGCTTAAAATTGCTGTATCATACACAAACATAGTACATTTTTCTTTTATATCAAGTAAAGCTAAATCATTTACATATAATAAAAATAATAAAGGTCCAAGAACAGAACCCTGAGGAATACCACAAGTTATATTTCTACTTTCTGACATAACATTATTAAAACGTACAATTTGTGATTTTTCTGAAAGATATGATATGAAAGATTTTGTTTCTCTTACGTCATCATTTTTCGCCTTTATTATTAACCTTTTTAAAAGGTGTCTTAGAATTTTCGAAGATAGAATTATTTTTTAAAAAATTAACACAATCTTACACTTACCAATTGCATTCACAGTGCAGTTACATCAAAGTGAGTACCGTTGAAAACGTTATGCTTTTAAAAATATTTTTATTGTTCTTGCTGTAGTTTACATAGAGTTTTCCGGGCTAGAATTAGTAAACTACAAAGTTTGTTTGCGTTAAAACGTAGTGGGAGGTTAAGAGCTTGTGGGCTGTCCTCCAACGACTTCAAAGAATACAGACCGGCTGTTCTAGTGATAAGTAATTTATCTACCACCCATATCAGGGTTCGACTAATACGATATAGGAGCAACAAATCTAGATAAGAAAGTAAGGTTAACCAAAAGGTACACAATAACTACCGTCAAGCACTGCCATCTGATGGTCTGACGTCAAAGATAGTTGGTGTTATAGACGAATCTATGTTGCCAAATTTATCACCACGATCCATGTTTCCCCTTGTTCCAACCTATAATCGTGCCATAGCATTGGTCCAAAAAATCAGTAACCATTGAATAAACACAATTCACCATTGGGTATACTTATCCATCATTTATTTTGTGCTGACCTCAAATGGCCGATTATATGTACCTCTGCATCAAAGGTTATATCGTCTGTGCGCTGTTGCCATATTTCCAAAATAGAAAAATCAATTTTACTGACTGGTTTATATTTTTGTAAAACACTTTTAATATAAATTAAAGCGTCTGTATTCTTATACCGGGTGATCCAGAACTGTGTATTTTTTAAGATAGAAAAATAAAAGCTTGACAAGTTATGTGACTAACTATGACTTCCGGTTTTACCGGAAATGGCCTCAACTTCCGATTTTTAAATAAGACATCCTATATAATATATATTTTTACATTTTTGGATTCCCGGGAAGATTCTACGTCCAAGAGTATCCTATATGTCGAATTTTGACAGCTTTGAATTTTTTTTTTTTCATTATTTTTTTGAATCAAAATGGAAGCTATAATTTTCATTCAATTTTCATTTTTCTATGTTGTAAAATGCACCAAAAAAGGAGGTGAAACCTTCTGGCTCACCCGGTATATTTTGGCCTATTATACTTAGATTTATATTTTAATATAGTTTTTTTGTTAGTTTTAAAATATTTTTTGCTGTTTTTGCCCGTTTTAGTCTTGTTCTTGAGCGTTAAGAGACGTGTTCATTTAACAAAATCTTTAAGAACCATTGAAAATATTTGTTTTGTTAAATGGACGTGTATGGTATACTTTAGTCAGCTCTAGATCTAGAAAAATTTACAATTTATTTGTATTGTTACTTACTTAGTCGACTGTAATTTTTACATAAACCACAGTTTAAAAACATTATTTTACTACCATGGCACAACCATAGGATATTACGCATATTAGCCAAGGAAGTTTAAAGGTGTATGGAAGCCCAATGCTATGGCCCATTCGATCAAAAAATGTCCAGCCCAGTATGAAAATAACTGTCAGAGTTGGCCCCGCCGATTTTGCGCAATACCGAAATTCCACGAAGTAATTTAATATATTGCCTACTTACATACTGATAAATCAGTGTGTAGTTAGGCAACACATTATACTTTTATGAGAGCCGTATTAGTTTCGATTGTTTTGCTTTGTGTGATTATATTTTGTGGTTGCAGAAGTTTTTTAGATTGATAAAAACCTTCTTATTTTAGTGATTAGTGTTTATTAAATTGTGACTATAATTTTGTGTTTATTGTTTGTTACTTATAATATCGTAACAAAATGATTAGAGGTTGTATGGTTTTGTCTTGCAAATCTAAGGGTAATATACCCGGCATTTTTTACTTTAGGTAAGTATTTCTTATATTTAAATTAGGTGCTTCTTATGAGACGTAACGTTAGGTAACCGAATAAATAATAATATATCAATTATGAATAATAGAAAATGAAAATTTCATAGGAAATAGCAGTGAGAAAAGGTAATCTTAACTATCTTTTATATAATTTCCACAATGTTTGTATTTCTTGTGGATTATTAAAAAGAAAAAAGGTTACATTAAGGTACTTTTATTTCATTTAATAATTTAGTACAATCTTTTAAAGGATCAAAATTATTAATTACTGGGCAGACCAGGCAAATTTTAATATATACAGGTCCCTCTAATTGAATGAAAGAAAGTACAATTTTATGTTAAAGTTCCTTTTTGCTTTTTCTGTTTTTATTTAAAAAGAAATTAGATTTTTGGTTTCTTAATCTTACATTATCAACTTTTTACGCTCGACATAGTGTAGACACATAATATTTAACGGATTAACGGTTACTGTTACAATGGATACCTAGGTACCAAAGGTTACTAAACAATTTTAACCACTGTTATTCTGTCTCATGAATGTTTGTTATTAGTGAAAAGTATATGTCTAAAAAGCAGTTTTTCACTTTTTAATGTACAACCACAATCTTGGGATTAGATTAAGTTCATTTACAATATCTTGCCCTTCTTTTATCACAAAATTGTTGATAAGTACATGAAACTATCATACAATGTTTGAAATTTATTTTTAAAAAATCGTGTTTTATTTATTTAACAAAGATTTTTGGTAAAAATACAAAACTCCCAAAAATATCGACCATTTAAATAGAAGGCTGTAAAGTGGCGCTATCTATTCTTTCCATATTATATCAGATGATATAAAATCCAATATTACACAATAATTTTAAATATTCTATAGTAGTATCGTTTAATAACCAACAATTGTGTTCAAAAATAAACAGTGAATGTTAAATTTGACATTTGATGATGTCAACTTTATAGATAGTAAAAAAGTTTTAATTCATTACTTTTAAACTCCGCGGGGCCAACCCCTATTCCCGCTGCCCCGCACGCCTGGACAATTTTCTTCTACAGTATTGGGCTTCCATACACCTTTAAACTTCCTTGATATTAGCACACTAGCGTAAGTAAGGGGAGGGTGGAGGGGGGTAATTACCTCCCTTAGAAATATTTTAATGTTGGCAAATTATTATTTGCAATACGTTAGAAAACAAATTAAATATTAAAAGGATTTGAAAAAAACCTAATAATTGATTCCCTCTATATAACTCTCTAATGAAAAATTTATTTCTTTTTTCCATCATATTTATTATTTTCATACTGCAATAGCCAGTCCTTCCACCGACGTATAAAAGGGGAGGGTTTAGGGGGTCCGGACCCCCCCATTCATATCCATCTTACTTGTCCAACAGAAAAAAATTACATGCACCGCGCCGATTGTAGAAAACGATAGTTGCTTAGTCCGCCGCATTGCGGGGAGTGGGGGAATGGGCACTGCCCCCGCCGCCGCCGCCCGCGCTTTTGCGGCGTGCATCAAACCAAGCTAGTCTAGTCAATTTTTCTCTTCACGTTGCGCAATTGTTAAAATACGGAAAAAGAGTGTCGCTTTTAAAAAGTATAAAACGAACAAATCAGGTATCTCTTTTGAGTTTTTTTTTCTAAGAAAGAGAGACCAAAGCCCAATGAACTTTTGTCAAAAGACAATGTGGACCTTCGTAACTTTTATTGCCTCTGCCCATGGACGTCTTGATTTGTAATGGTCCAGCGTAGTCAACTCCAGAGTGGGAAAAAGGTTGTGATGGTGTAACTCGTGCTGTCGGAAGTTGTCCCATTAATTGCTCGGCTATCTGGGCCTTGAATCGAATACACTTTATGCATTTTCCAATGTTAGTTTTCACTGTTCCTTCTCCATTGACGATCTAGTACATTTGCCGAATGTATGCTAATGTTAGCTGGTTTCCGCCGTGTAGGGTTTTCCAATGAGCATCATTAATAACCAATTTGCTTAGGTGACTATGAGAATGTAAAATCGCAGGGTGTTTGGAGTTAAATGGCAGATGCGATTTCTGCAGCCTTCCCCCGACATGAAGAATCCCATCAACATCTAGGAATGGATTAAGATTGAATATCTTACTAGCCTTGGCAACTTGCTTTTTCTCTAGTAGAGCACCAATTTCTTCTTTGGGGACCCCTCCCTTGTCAAAGCTATAGCTACGTCCGTGAGCCCTTCGATATATTCGCGTCTTTTTTTGTCTAGCGCCACCGAAATCTAACAAAGCTTTGGCGGCGATATAGATCTGCAAAGCATACGGACTTTGATATATATATATATATATATATATATATATATATATATATATATATATATAGATATATATATATATATATATATATATATATATATATATATATATATATATATATATATTAAAATATTAACAATGGGCGAATTGTATAAAAAAATATTGAAAATGTATTTAATAGATCCAATAATTTAGAACCAATTTGTATGTACAATGCATCGCCGTATAGGTAGGGGAAAACTGAGTTGTGCCATGATATACTATAGTTAAATTAATGCTTTATTTTAGTTTTTATTAAGAACATAGTATTTTACAACACAAAACCACTTTATTTGATTTTGATGTGATCTGGTAAACTTTAATCTAAAAATACGTTTCTATTTTTTTTTTTTATTTTTGGACTGTCCATGAAGGCTGAGGCCTAAGTCCTAACGTACCGTGATTGTCTTAAGTGTGGTGAGAGGGAGTTTTTTTACACGGGACTTTAATATTTGGAGACTGGGAAAAGAAGGAAAAACTTCTGCGGGTAGCAGGTTCCATAGTCTGGACACACCAGGGATAAAGAAACGAAGGAAGCGGGAAGTTCGGGAGGATACATAAAAGTTGCACTACGTGTTGCTCTGTTGGGAGCTGCCAGGGAAGGAATTATACTGGCCAACTCCACTGAGCAGAAGCCGTGAAAATACCTATAGAAGAGCGATAGATGCCCCACAGCTCGACGGTGGGTAAGAGAAGGAAGCTTTCCTGTAAGCGTGGGATCATTAATAAGACGAACAGCTCTTCTTTGAATGGAGTCCAGAATTCTAAGTGTTATAGGAGACGCCATTTCCAAGACATGAGAACAATATTCTAAAAAGGGTCTGATTTGGGATACGCACAGAATATACAGATTAAAAGAGGAAAAATACTTTCTGGCTCGAAAGAGGAATCCAAGCTTTTTGCAGCTGCTGAGGCCATGGATGTAATGTGTTTGTGCCAGTTGGGGTTGTTCTCAAAAGTAACGCCGACAAGATTAAACGACTCTTTGTTCTGCAGAACTTGGCCGCTCATATATAACGGATAAGCATTGGCAGACTTTTTTCGCGATAGCGAACATGACTGTGTTTTATTTTACCGGTTCTTGCTTCCTTGGGGCAGCAGACATAGCAATATGTATCTTAATAACTGCTCGTTTTTGTAAATTTATCATTCATCAATTTTGAGTGTGCTTTCTTTTACTTTTTTATAAATAACGAGAACAGTATTGGATCTTCTTAAAGAAATCACAGTAGCTAAATACAATAAAAATACACATCAAAATTAAAAAAGCTGTTTTAGAGAAAATGTTTGAGGTTTTCCACTGATCACCAAAAATAATAAAGTAAAATCTTTCTAACAAATTTTACGTTATTTTTTATTATATTTGGTGATCACATAATCATGTTTTAGCTTGCTATAGTAATTTCTACTTTTTTAAATTTTTATTGGCTTCGTAGGAGAGCTTTGCTTTTGCATACTTTTTAGCATAATTATACACATAGATAATATAATGCACCTATTGAAAACTAATTTAGAAGAATTGAAAAACACAAAATCAACTTTTTAGGCTTAACAAAGTAATTTAATGAAAAAATATGGGTAGAATTAAACCACGTAATTTGTTTTAAAAAATTGGGAGGGGGCTGTTCTCCCCAGGAAAAACATTTGGAAATAAAATCTAACTATAAACATCTACAAAAAAGGGTTACATTTTTCAGTAAGTTCAACTCCTTTGAAGAAACAACAGTGTGTCGAGTTTTTTTTAAGTAAAACTTAGAAAAAAAATTATGGAAAAGTGTTGAAATTATTTTTTTCTAATTTATCACTCCTTTGTTATAATGGCTTTCCACCAAGTAAAAGCCGAGTCAATACAAGTAATTTTTTTTATAAAATTTTCAACAAGTGTATTATTTTTAACTTTGCTCTAAAAAAGTTAAACAAGTTTCTTTTAAATATTTTAAATTTTATATTTTTGACCAGTTATTTCTGTCATTTCTAGTGTAATTTTTGGCATGTCTTAAACAATTTTTTGTAAGATAATACTTACTTATCTACAACCTTACCTACAAGTGCCGCCAGTCATGTGACAGGTACAGGGTTATCCAACGAAGACTGAACATAGTGGGTTTTGTGTATTTTTTTCCATAGAATCAGGAAGAATATGCTACGACATAACTTTTTTCTAATGGGACACCTTCTTTATTGTTTTTTTTTAAACCGTCTCAATTTTTCAATACGGTTTAATAAAAAAGATTAACAACAGAATTAACGTAATTCATATGAGAAATTTTTAATTTGATTGAGAACACACAAAAAGCTCATTTTGAATATATTTTTTTAGTATTCTTTCTCAGATTCTACGAAAAAAAAAACACAATATGACCATTTCGCATTTGTTTTTAAATAGTACGAAATCCTGTTCAGTACCTGTCGAATGACCCAGTACTTCTAGCAAATTTTACATTCATTATCACTTTTCATTTCAACATTATTAACGTTTTTATTTAATTAATTTCTCTCTAAATTTTAGTTATTCATTGTATGTGTCTTTTCTCGTTCTCTTTCTCTATTCCTTCCTTTCTCGCTCTTGCAAGCTTTCAATGTCGCTCTCTCTATCTCTCTCTTTGTCTAATATTTTTCACACGTCATCACTGACTCCATTTTGCAAGCGAGCTGACTAAATGGTGGGAAAAAATACGGCGGTAAAAAAGCATCATCCAAAAAACTTAAGTCCAGAACAAATAATAAATAACCTTTAATAAATAAAATAAAAGTTTTAAAACAGAAGAAAAATGGTATAAAACTGGACTTTTCCATTAGATTATTAAATTTTATTAACTATACTTGAATCTCCGTACTTTTCCTCACTCTACCCTTAAAAAAACGCTTACAAAGACCAAAAAGGGCCACCGACAAGCTTCCTAGGCACCTAGACTGACCTTAGAGTTTCACCTCACAGCTGATCTGCTGTTTTCCGTACTAGTGCCAGCCCCCAGGCAGCTGACATTAGAGAGGCAGCTCAATAAGAGCGTACTGATCAGCTGGACGGCACCGGAAAACGTAGGACCAGGCAATCAGATCGAAAGCTATCACGTTTATGTGGACGGTGTGCTAAAGGCCACTATAAAGGCTACGGAGAGAACTAGAGCCTTGGTGGAAGGAGTTGATAGCAACAGGGTGAGTATTTTTGCAAATACAACTCAAGTGCTGACTTATTTTCGACTGTCATTCTTTCAGCCACACCGTATCAGCGTACGTTCCGTCACAGCCAATCGTCGAACGTCACGTGACGCAGCTTGTACGATGATCATCGGTCGGGACACTCACCAACTGGGACCCAGCGCTGTCCGCGCGACCAACATAACCTCAACATCCGCTGTGATCAGCTGGTTGCCGGCCAATTCCAATCACCAACATGTGGTGTGCGTGAACAATGTAGAAGTACGGACTGTCAAGCCGGGGGTTTACAGGCACACAATAACAGGTAAACGATTTTTTTTTAAATGTAAGTTCTTAGATTTAAAAATTCGTGGATTTCTCTTGTTCTTACAGGCCTTGCTCCAAACACCCAATATCGGGTGACGGTCAGGGCCAAGCATCACCGCTCCGCCCAAAATGTGGCAAATTTAGCCGAAGAACTGCCCATGCCCGCCGCTGCACATACGGATTTTAGGACGCTTCCTAAAGGACTGCCCGATCCCCCTAGCGACATACTAGTGGAACCAGGTAATTGGAACTTTAAATATTTCAGACTTACGACAGTAATATGTCCTCCATGGTTAGAGGAAAAACTGGTTATCGATGAGCTTTAGCTCTATAAGTAGTTGCCGACAAATTCTGCTGTCTGCTAAAGATGAACTGAATACATAGGTGCAAATTAGGGCTTTTATAAACACCTGTAAAAAGACTATTGCTATTTATGACACAAAGAGTAAAGTAACTGTACCGGGTGTCCAAATCAGATAGGACGCGGGCTGTATCTCAGAAAATGTTTATCGCACAGCGTTGGGGAAAAATATTTTTTGTAAAAGTGGTCAAGAGAAATAGCTGGATATTATTTTCAAGTTTCTAAAATGGCCGTTAGGGGGCGTAACTGCAATCTTGAATCTAAAAAAGTGATGTTTCTGTGAATTTTGCTATATTAACTTAACGAAAAAATACCTGATTTTTAAAGCCGAGGATAATTTGGAGGATTTTTTTAAGGTATACCCCTGGAATTCGATTTTTTTATTATAACTCGTAAAGTATGCATTAGACGAAAACATTATATAACCTAAATTAAAGGTTCCGTACAAATACATAATTAATGTCCTATAAAATTTTGTAGGTTTTACAGTTTTTGAGATATTGACGTATAAAATTTTCTTTGGCCTAAATTTTAGGTAAGGAACATGATATCGAGATACGGTTTCGCAGCTTGTTTAAGGATTATTTAGCTCTTTTAGGAAAAAATTTACCAAGCATTTAATTTTGAGAAAATAAACCATTTGTCCGATATCGAAAAACCCTCACGCGATATGTGAAACTAACAAAACTTCAAATATTATAACATTTATAGCCCAAGAAAAGCTCTTGTGAATAAGCCTAAGCTTGTTAAAATCGGCTTAGCCGTTTTGAAGATACATGGTGTTTTTTACAAAAACCCTTAAATACCCCCCACCAATTTATTTTTAGAGATACAGCAAAAATTGTCAAACAAAAAAGGTTCAAATTATCCTTGATTTTGAAATCAAGTGTTTTTTTGTTAGGTTAATATAGCAAAATTCCCAGAAACATCACTTTTTTAGATTCAAGATTGCAGTTACGCCCCCTAGCGACCATTTCAGAAACTTGAAAATAATTTCCAGCTATTTCTTTTGACCACTTTTACTAAAAATATTTTTTCCCAACGCTGTGCGATAAAAATTTTCTGAGATACAGCCGGCGTCCTTTTTTAGTAGTTTTTATTTTAAAATAATATGCAAAATATGGTGTGATACGCCAATGGAGCATATCAGCAAATCGGGTCAAATATTTACAAATATATACAAATAACTAAGTCATGCGACGTCGCTGGTTTAAAAAATTTAAAGTAAAAGAATATTTACACCTTGACAATTTTAAGGCAAATCAAGTTAACTTTAATAAAATAAAAAGAAATGTAAAACATTGAAATTACTTATAAAGAGGCACTGATAGCCTTAAAATCAAGTTGTGAAGTTCTTAGAAATCTGAAACATAAACTTACAGGCTCCTTACAGATGTTTAAATTCTTATCAATGGGGCTCAAATTCACAAATTATGTGAAAGGAAAAGTTACAAAATTTTTCCTGGATTTTGGCGCAAAAATACATCTGAATTTGGTAATAGAAATTATTTATATTTTACTTAAATACCCTAATCGCCTTCTCGACTGCGAAGTCCATAAGGCGTAAAGATACGACGACGTTATTCAAAATTTTAAAGTTTTTCATTTTTGGAACACCTCGTATCACCTGTTACTCCTGTATAATTTATTGACAAAATATTATCAATAAAATGAAATGTTACCTTGACTGCTCATTTATATTACTAATATCTTCACCAATCACTTTTGTAATCACCACTCGAGACTGCAGCTTCCACTTCAACAGTTTTTTAAGTCACTTTCCCACACACTTTTTTCCTGGTTACCTCTGTACTTTACTTAGAAAATGTCACGTTACAACTGACACAGAGAAATTTTTAGAATAGCCTTACTAGTTTGGAAAAATGTACATTTTTGTACGAGAACTTTTCTGATATAAACTGTTTGAAAAAGAGATGCTGCTAGCCAAATTTCTTGGTCTAAAACACAAAGAAAGTAATATGTATATTACCATAGAAAAACTACAATTTTACATCAAAAACTTAAAAGAACATTTTGGCAATTTGCCAAAATAAAAGAGAATTTTACTTGTTTATATCGAAAGAAAAGAAACGCTTCTGGCAGCGGATTAATTCAACCTCAGACGCTGTCGTGCTCTCCTGTCGCTCTGCCATAATGTTCCTCGTCCCAGGTCTCCGACGCACCGGCTTTGCAATTAAACCCCTTCTTTTTTGCGCCTGTTTTCTGGCGCGCGAAATATCGAGCCTTGATTGGATGCGCTACGTCATCACGAGTTCACAAGGCCATACCGACGCGTCGGCTTTCTTTGTTTAGCTATTTTTAGATTGGTAAAGCTGGGTTTCCAATATTTATTTAAGAATTTTACTAGTGAAAATAGTTTTTTTATATTTTATAAAAAATAAGAAAGAAATGTTATTCTACCTATGGCTGTGGTAAATAGCTTTCATGTTGTCAGATGTGTTTTTGCAACAATGGTCCAGACATAAATTAGTTGGTCGTTATTCCTTAAATAAAACAAGATGTGTTCCAGGGCCTCAAGACGGTACACTACTGGTCACATGGCACCCAATATTAACACCACACCATCCAGGTTCAAGCATAACAGGTTATGCAGTGTACGCCGATGGAAAAAAGGTCACGGATGTTGATAGCCCTACAGGTATAAAAAATATTGAAACATATCTGAAGCCAGTAAAAAAAATCTTATTTATGATTATTAATAAAAATTTCTTTTTCTCAGTGTATGTTTAACCCACGCCTATTTTTCAGGCGACCACGCCCTAATAGATATATCGAAGCTGCTAGGTCTCAACCCGCGCCACGTTACAGTTCGAACCAAAGCTCGGGACAGCCAATCAGCGGACAGCGTGCCCACGCCAATTCCAATGAGCGTGTTGAGGGGCGGGCCTACCAGAAGACAACAACCGCACAGCGCAGTAATGCCGGCGCATCTTAGACAACAAATGCCCAGAAATCAACAACAGGGTCAAGGACAACAGGTAACAGGTTGAATTACTAAAATTTTAAATTTCGAAAAATACAAATGATATTTTTGCTTGTGAATGATGATTTGGTCAAGAGGAATTTTTAATCTGATTCTTAAGAATACAGTTTAGTGTTTTTTTCTAATAAGACGGCATCGGCCAGTACCTCAAATATTGTAAGTTGTTTTACCTTTTAGATTATAGAACCAGAAGAAAATTTAAGCGACAAAGAAATTTTTCCAAATTCTCAAACACATCGGCAGCAACAGAGTGGTATACCATCAATAGGTAACGTAGAAAAAAAATAAGAGCATGGTTTTAAAAAGTTTGTTTTAATATCCAATTTTTAACAGAAGTGTTCTTTATTTAGATAGTTTATCAAACGTAGAATTCTGAACCATATAATGTTTAATTTTTTTTTGTCTTGAAACAGCCAAAAAAGACTTAAGGCTTAAGTACAATGAAATGTCCCAAGGCGCATTTCTTCATATAATGAATCGAATTGAAAGTATTTTATTAAATGTTATCTTTTATTAAAGGATCAATATACTTTAAATAAGCATAAACAACACTTCTGTAGCATCGCGAAAATTAAAACAAGGTAAAATTCATATCTTAACTTCTGATAGTAGCCATAAAAATGGTATTCCGTTTTCAAACTTAAGGAAACAATACTATTTATCTTGCTTTATACACATATATTTATTTACCTTGTTTAAATCTTGCGAAAATTTAAAATTATACTAAAACTAAAGTAGAATATTGATTTCTATTCCATTGATATTAAATATTTGGCATGATTGAGGTTAGTTTTGGTAAAGCGCGCTTTATAGAAAAACTAGAAGCCATTTTTTTATAGTTTCTTAGAAAATAAAAGGTTCTATTATCTTGATAACATACATTTCTTTTGTTTCCATGACTTTCCTATTAAAAAATTAACTTACGAATATTAAGTTAAAAGAACCTTATTTAGATTAAACAATAGAACAAGTAGAAATGGTTTAAATACCTAAAATTAAACACAAAAGAGTTTACGTTGTATATAAAAGAGTCCAAACTATTTATTTTATATTGTTCAGGGACAAACTCTAATGCTAATCTTCAAAAATAACAGAAATATTGAGGCAAATTATCACGGTATACTAAAATCCATTTATTTTCGTTTAAGAATAACAGCTAAACAAAAAATATACCGCATTGGTTTGGAAAGTAAGTTACTATGGTTTCGATAAAATCTTCCGAACTTCAATTTACTTGTTCCAGTGATCTTCCAAATTATGGATTCGATTCTCAAAGTGAGAACCCGAAAGACTGTCGAAACACCTCATAGTTTGATAGAATTCCTTTTCATGCATATATTTTTTGAGATGGTTAAAGCAGTCAAAAATCAGAGCAGCTAAATCTCGCAGACAAGGTGGATGTTGCAACAATTTTGTCATAATCCGAGTTATTTTTTACCATCTTAAAGGTTGTCCAAACAAATTTTTCTTTGCATTCCAAAAAACTAATGCTTACATCTTCTTGGCGCATTTATGAACCCAAACTCGCTTCAGGACCGAATTACTGGGTTCACACTACCCCTCAGCATCTTGTTTTGATTTAGGATCATGATGGTAGACCACCCAAGATCCTTCCATATTGATTAAACGAAGCTCTAAATTCTTTTTATCCTTTCTAAAATGATTCAAATATTGCCGAAATTCAAATGTTTTGTTACATTGTTAAAAAATGTGCACACAGCTTTCTGAAATCCAAAACTTCAGTCTAAAATATTCTCACACTGACTTATGAAATTTCCGTAGCTTCTACTAAATCTTTCTCGATTAATAGACAATCTTCCAAAACCATATCCAGTATTTTGGCTTTGATTTTTGGTGTAGATGAACTTTTAGAATGTCCTTTACTTGGATCCCCTTCAGCACTTGTACAGCCACTTTTTGATTTAGTAATCCATCTTCTTACTGTTTTAATTAAGAGTGACGAGCCCTTGTATACTTCTAATAATCAAACACTCCCTAGAAATGTTAAACAGCACAACTTATGCTCTAAACAAACCTTTATTCAATGACTCATTGAAACTAGATTTTTTAAGCAGACTAACAAGTCAAGCTACTTAATTTTTAATTGATAAGATCTTTAACTTTAGGGATTACTTCATGTTTCCTCAGTACCATCAATGTCACACTAACAAAAGCAAATTATTAACTTTAAATATATATATCGTAAACTCTTCTAACGTTTATCAAACTTAAATTAGCTGCATTTTTTATTAACTAACTAGTTGAAAATTAGATTTTTTTGGTGTACAAAATCCCAATTTACTAACCGCTTAGGCCAAACATTTTCTCCCTCGATCAAAACTCTAGCACCCCGATCGCTTACAGAAATAACAAAAGAAAATTACGAAGCGAACATGTCTGAAGATGAAATGCTTGACGCTCGAAACAGGCGGTTTAATCGGAACCAGCCGAGACAAGGACAGAATCAGGGACAACCTCAGCAGAACGTGGCCGGCGCCAGCGGGCAACAAGGACAGCAGTATTATCAGGGCGCTCAAGGACAACAAGGTATTGTAGGAGGGGGAAGTTGTGTCACCGAAGCACTTATTCTTATTAATGCACAATAGTACAAAATTACACTTTTATTCAACAATTTTACTAGATATCATGAATATACCAATTTTTTCGGTTTTTCCCTGACGTGGCATTTAATATACTGGGTGTCTCACTTAGTAAATTATACATGTTATAAAAGGAAAAAATTTTAAAACCAGTGATACTTTTACTAGAGGTAGGTAACCTAATATTTTTAAGCTTGTACACATATAAAGAATCTTCGAGAAAAACGATAAATATCATTATTATACATTTTAAATCATAGAGTTAGTCTACTAGCGTAGGGTGTAAAGAACTATTTAGAATATACTTTAGAATAATAATAGATTTATCTTTAAAAAGCAAATAGTTATCTGATAGAGCTGTGTCTAGAAATTTGTTAGAAATATTTTTACTTAAACACAAAAGTTTTTTTTAAATTTAATATAAGGTTTAGGCTTGAAAAAGTGCCATATTTGTGGATTTGTGGCAAAAATTTAAAAGATTGCCAAGAAACTAAAGTAATCTTTTAATTTTACGTGTAATACCACTTACACAAGTTACGGCGTACCATTAATAGAAACACATTCTCTCAAGACCTCAACTTTATTTGAACACTACTTAAATACGACCCGTGAAATGCTATTAATAAACCATTTTTTAGTCACACCAAACCAGCGTCAAAACCAAATGATCCGTAATCAGCAAGGCGTGATGCGGCCATCCCCAAACAATCCCCAGAACAACCCCAACAATCCCCCTAATCCCCAGAAGAGACCGCGCTATTTTGTAGCTCTATTTGACTACGATCCCGCAACAATGTCGCCCAATCCAGACGCTTGCGATGAAGAGCTACCGTTTTCAGAAGGCGACACAATCAAAGTTTGGGGGGATAAGGATGGGGACGGGTTTTATTGGGGGGAATGTCGAGGTAAGCAGATGAATCTACAATGGATAGGTCAAGCCCATTTTAGAATAAGCTTTTAAGTTTGGTATTTACAGAAAATAACACTTGTTTTCATTTTTTGCAGGTAGGAGAGGTTATGTTCCTCACAATATGGTTATGGTAATTGCGACTGGTAATCAAAGCGAGACGTGGGTGTATTTGCCAAATGCCTTGAGAATGGTCTTTGTATGATATATACAAGATATTAATCCCACTATCTATGAGATTATTTGATGAATCTATATCATAAAATTATTAAATATTTGACCCTATATTATAATAAATTATATATTGATATACTTAACATTTTATTTTTAAATAATATTAATATAATATATTCATTATATATTAACATATATATTTTATAAAATATATATATAATATATATATATATATATTATATATATATATATATATATATATATATATATATATATATATATATATATATATATATATATATATATATATATATATATTATATATATATATAAACCTTTATCTTTATAGTCCTCTTCTATAAAGTAAACTCTACCCAATTTTTTTTAAAACCCAACTGCAGGTAGAACTAAGTTTCACAACAGGCCAAATAATCAACGTATATGGAGAAATGGATGATGATGGTTTCTATATGGCCGAAATCGACGGAGTCCGAGGACTGGTTCCCTCTAACTTTTTGACAGAAGCTCCTGATCAATATGGTGCTGGTGGGCAAGCAAACCCAGGACAGGCTTCGGGAGCCCCCAGAGGAGGTATTTTTACCTAACATATTCATTATTTTGTTTGATTTTATTGATAATAATTTTGGGTAAATAAATTTATTTGATATTTAATTTTTAACATTTATTTAGGTAGAGGAGCACAAGGGGTTGCCAGAGGGGCAGGTCCAGGAGCTAGAGGGCCCCCACCACCTCCCAGAGAAACACAAATGAGAGGACCAGGAAGTGGCCAACAAAACCGAGGAAAAGGTACGTCAAATTTGTATATTTAAAAGGTTTTAATACAAAGGTAATTTTTAACAGTCACGGTATAGATTTTTGTATTTTTTTTGTTAAATTTTGAATTTTTAGTTTGAGTTTTCAAAGTCGACACATATTTTTAAGAGAAATATTAGTAAATAAAATTATAAACTTTTATATTTTTCGTTTTTGTTTTATTAAATATATTTTTGACAAAAGTTTTTGTGGTACACAATCTGTCGCTAAAATTATGCTAATTTAATATATTATCATCACACACTTGCTATCTATTCGAAAAACATACTACATGTGTTTTAATGTTTCATTCGTCATTTTACATATATTTTTCAGAAAAAAAACTACACGTCATTACACATTTTTATTTAAATATGCAGTTTTAGAAGCTAGAAAAATTTTTCACCCGTAAAATTTTATATCTGACAAAACAGTTCAGGCAAACCAAAACTGATAAGTAAAAAGATTGTTCCAATATATCGCGTTTTTTAATTACTGATTTTAACATGGCTAATATTTTTCTAGTTCCCCGAAACAAAGTATCATAATTTTTTTATTTTTGTAGAAAATAGTACGTTCATGATGTCCACTTTTGTATTATGAACATTTTTACATACACCAAATTATTTTATTTTCTATATTCGTAAAAATCGAACACTCTGTATCTCTGTGTATTTTTCTCGCAAGCGTGTGATGTAAAGAAATTCGTTTTTGGCTTATTCCTTTTTTGGTTTTTATCGCGTCTTTTGGGAATATGTCAAAAATGAATTTTCAGCTTTATTTGTATCTATAAATAGCTCTTGTTTAAATAAATGTATTTTGCATATACAATAAAATTTAGACCTAATCCCTAAACATTAAATGTGATATTTAAAGCTAGTATAATTGTATTGTAATAAAAAATACGCTTTTCGCTAAACTGAGCCACTACATTGCAAATGAAGTTTCTTTTTGTCCAATTTAAAGGATAATATATAGCGTATCTAAAAACTAAAAAAATGTGACTTCCAAAAAATATCTGGAAATTTTTTCTTCTAGGCAACATTTTTATATGTTTTGGTTTCTTCTATATTTTCCCTTAATTAAGGCACCAAGTTTAGCAAATAATTAATTTTCTTAAGAATCAAAAATATCTTTTTCTTATAACTTTTTAATAATTAATATAACAATCGTAGATTTTATTAAAATTTAGTTAAAATATTGGATGTAAATAAATATTTGAGCTATTTATAGAGTGTATTTTCAATGTATGAAGTTGCACTATATATCGGTTTGCCAAATGCTAGCTCTAACTTTTTCTACCTCTTTAAATAAATTGGTGGCTTAATAGACAAAACGCTTATCTTTATTTGTTATTATATAAGTCAAATAGTTAATTTTTAAAGATCATCTACCCATTTTACTTTATACAACTTTTTTGGTCCAGGAAAAAATATTAATATAGTTCGTTTTAACATAGCATCCCAGGAAAACTCCGGTGATGTTCAATACTGAACAGGATCAATTTTGAGACAGTTAACAATATCGGCATTTTTAATTCTGTAAAATTATTTTAAGTGTTTTTTGTGCTTCATTATATGTGTTTTGTCTATTGAGTTGCACATTTCTTGGCATGGGAGAAAAACGGTGTAATACTAAGGCTAAAGACGCATTTCTACTCATTAACCCTTATTACTGGCCCAAAACTATTGTTGAAAACTCACAAAAAAATATCTAATCAGAGTAAGAAATGTGGACGCCGATTATCCAGAACTTAAGTTACTGGATAATTGGGGGTGGAATTTTGTAAAACAGACACCTTTTAAAAAGGCAAAATATATAAACCCTCCAATATAAAAAAAATATAAATAATATTACACAAACTATGCTTTACTGAACATCAAATTATCTACAATAGTTAATTAAACAATAAACAGATATTCGGACATCCCAAAAAGAAACGTTACTAAACGAGGTAAGTTTTTTAAAGTGTTCCAACAAGCTTAGTTGAAATTGGTTTCTAAAACTTTCATGAAATTTGGGTGACCTGGTAAGTAAAGGGAACTACATATTGTACGTTATTTTTGACATTTCTTTTTTTACTTTCTTTTCAAATGGAATGATGTGTTTTTGATTTTAAAATACGAATCTACTTAAAAAACTGCCATATGTAAACTGAGAGCGAATTTTAATGTAAAAGTTGTTAAATTTGGGAGACTTCAAACCTATAATTACTTTGATCAAATATTTAAAAATAGATGGATTCGTCGAGGTGGTAGAGTCAATGAACCTGCTCGTTCGCCAGATTTCACTCCAAGTGACTTTTCTTTGTGGACTTTGTGTTATAAGCAAGCAAACAATATTATAGCGGGTAAGCAGTTTATTTTAAGAAAGAGTAAAAAAGTGTTTGGAAGTCAAAGAGGGTCATTTTGAGCAACTTTTTTTGGCAAAATAGACAATAAATAGTGGGTATGTTAATAATTTTTTCAATGTACCAACATAAAAAATGTCGAAAATAAAGAAAAATATGTCCCCCTTTTACTTACTACGTCACCAAAATTTTATGAAAATACTTGAACCCGTTTACGACATATCGTATTGTAACACTGAAAAAACTCAGCCTGCATTTGCTAAAATTAAAAAAAAAAACACTAATAATCTTTTTAAAAATTAAAAAAAAAAACAGAAAATTCCACCTTTATTTTAAATGACACTGTTGTTCCATGCCAACAAAAAATCTCTGTTCGCTAACTCGCTGATCAAGCGCAGCGTTGCCACATTGCCTGACCGTTGTCCGTTTGTCTGTCTGTTGGTCTAGATGCCTGCCACCTGTTGTATAGCTCCTCTCAGTTAGACTCATCCTTCAACAACACTCAAGCATCGATGTCGAACACGAACAACACTTCTACCGAGCACCAACAGGTATATTTGTTACTCTCTCTTTCTCTCTCTCTCTCTCTTCTCTCAATTTCTCTCGCTTTCCTCGAATCTATCCGCCTCTTTTTATAGTTCTCTAACAATTTGGCAACGTTTCTTCTTTTTTATAGTAGAGACGCTTAGCTACAGTGGCATTTGTTATATATGGCAATTGTTACGGAAGGGGTAGGAGAAGAGACGGAGGTATAATAAGCACAAAGTAAAACTATGAATAAAGTAAACTAAGTAAAATATATATAAGCTGTAAAAGTAAAAATTGCCTGTCACTGGATAAGAATACAATATATAAAAAAGTAGCAAAAACGTATTGCCAAAACTGTTAAGACTTTTACCTGTAACTATCTTTGTTTCGCCCTTTTTTGCTTTATTATTGCTATTTTTATGTTGTGTTTTTGTATTCTGTGCTTAGTTGTTTGATTACACATGTAGATATAGTTTTTATTTAGTTATAAATGTTTATGAAAGAGTCAATAGGTAGGCACATGGCCATCCACCTTAGTCACAATTATACCCAAAAGTAAATATTTTTCATGACATCGGCAACACTGTGACATGCAAGTTTCCATAAGACAATGTTTTTGCCAAGATGGTGACCCTTAATATTTTAATATAATTTAATGGATTATTTTGCAATTTACCGCAAAGTTTCCCTAAATATTACTTGGGTAAAAAATTATTTGAAATGAAATAAAGGAGATACGGCACAAAATTAATATTTTTTTATTGGGTCGCCTTATTGTAACGAAAGGGTCAGGGCGTCATGTATACTGTCACTTTACGACTTGTAGTACATTATATTGCGGGGTACTATGACACTTAATAGGGACTTTACCATATGAAGCATAATAATACTAAGAAAACATGGAGCCGGTGAACTAGAGGAGTACTTTACTACATGCCACACCCAGGTATAAAGCACATTACAACCCCCTTTAAATTGGAACATCCGCAAGTAGGGTAAGGCTAGTACCGGCTTTAAAACAATCCACTGAACTGCCAAAACTAAAGTCTCTTTTCCCATGTTCCAGCTAATTTTTTTATATTATAAATTACTTGTCTTATATTTTAAATATTCTTGACCTTACATATCGTGCAATTCGTAATGTTATTGGAATTTTATTTTGATTATTTCCTATTATACCTGTTATTATTTATACAGATCAGACATGACGTATCCCATGGCTCCGACCCCATAGGGCGTCATGCGGAAGGCCATCTGTATCGAAAACCACTCCTCGCGCCCGCTTGGTCGTGATCCTCAGCCAAATTCATTTGTCTCAGTAAACGAAGGGACCCAAGGACAATAGATTTTTGTATTTTCATCACCAGTTGTTTGGGTAAATGTTGACATGCGGAAATGCACTTCAGCTCCCCCAACACATTTTCCTCCATGCCCCCGAAAAGGCCGAGAATCAGGATAACCAATCGCACGTTATACTCCGAAGTTCGCCAAGAAGATCCTGATATTTGTCTCGATTCTCCCGTTCCTTTATATCGATGTTAGTTTCCGCTGGGGCGAAGAACTCAATCACATACATAGAGTTATTCCTTTTATCGAGGAGAACGATATCAGGTTTATTGGCGCGAATTTAATGCGTAGTTGGAAATGCATAATTCCAATATATGCGACAGTTGTCATTTTCCACTACTGCCTGGATACCGCCGGAAGCAAATGGCAGAATTGCTGTTTCATCGATGTCGTAATAATGTCTGAGGTGATAGTAAAGTACCCGAAGCGCATCGTTATGTCGGTGGATGTAACCACTGAGCATGCACTGGACAAGCTGACAATAAATCCATAAGGGTTTCGGTTGTTATCGACATGCTCGACAAGCAGTATCAGGGATGTTGGAAAACTGACTTCGATATACCAATGTATTTATCATCCCATCTTGGCATGTTAGTAGGAAACCCATGGTCTCAGACTTGAGCTCGGCAGATTTCAAATACCCAAACGTGAGGTTTCGAGATAGATCGAGTCTTTCTAAATGTCGGTAAAATATTCTGTGCGGCTTATTACTGTGATCTGCTGTTCTGCTTTTTTACTGCAGTTCTTACAGCTTGTTTTGTTTTTTAAACATTTTTTTACCCTTTTGTGATAAGAATTTGTTTTCATGTTATTTACCGATAATATTACATCTTATTATTTTTACCCAAATATTGTTTAAATATTTTATTATCTTTTTTTTAAATAATTATACTGGGTGTTATCCATTATAGTTCACATGTTTTTTTGATGCGTCTAATTTTTTTCCATACTATTTAATAAAAATAGTTTTGTATTCATTTTTAGTAACAACAAAACAATTTAATTCATAAAAGAAATTTCTTATTTAAATTAGAAAACAGAAAAATTCCTGTCATGCCAAAAACAGTCAATATTCTTTCAAAGTTTAGCGTTTATTACACCGTTTAATAAAACTGGTTAAAGTAAAACATATATTTAAATTAACTATGTTGTTACTAAAAATAAATCCGGAATGCTTTCTATTGAAACGTATCGAAAAAAATGAGGCGCTTTAAAAAATAAACCAATAAATAGGGTGTTTTATTGGGTTTGTTCCAACCACGCAGAAAACCGTTTATTGTAGGGTCACGAGCAAGTCCAGGTTTTTTTTGCGGGGTTAGAACAAATCTATTAAGAAAATAGTAGTTTATGTCGTATCCATGTTATTTCAAGATAACAAAATATATCTTTCCCTGTGCATGAAAGACCCACGTATCGGAAAGAAAGAGAAAGAAACACAAAATATAAGATTATGCACTAAATTTGTTCCAATAATCCTATTTTGTAATATCTTTTTAGCTTTTTTGCCATATTTAACCTTTATTGCTGCTTGTTTATCAGCATGCTTTTGTAAATGTTTCGTAGTTTTTTTTATGATTTAAATGTTGAACAAAGACAAACATAACTGTCCCAACAAAATAACAAAATTTTACTTACATACTAATATGCTTTTTTGTTTTTTTTTTAATAAATTTACACAAAAATTACACTTATTTTGCTAGGAATTTGGTTTAAAGGATGTTGATTTTTTCTAGAAAAGTTATACCTAGGCATAGGAATACTAAATAGTTGCTGTTTGCAGAGTTTTGCTTGTATTTTTGATAGATTTTTTAACAACATCTTAAAAGGGTTATGACCACGTTGATAAGCAGCTAACTCACAGTTTTATATCTTGATCATTTAAATCATATAAGCAATTTTTGAATCTTCCATTTAAGCGGAAATGGTAAGTCAGGGACCTATACTATGTTACATTATTAAAATTGCAATTAAAGTGGATATTTAAAAATACAATTATATTTTATATATTATATATTTAATGCGGGGGCCCCACAGCGTACGAAAAAGCATTAAAAAATAAAGGTTATTTATAACTATTTATTTCTTTTTGTTGCTTCTTTTTAAACTGTATGCCTAGGTCTTACCTGATCTAAATCAGAGCTAATCAATATTTAAAAAATTTAAATTTAAATATGTTGCTGTTATGATACAAAGTCAAAGACACCGCTTTTTAGAAATTTATGCATTGATTGATATTTTTCCGACATTCGACATAAAATAATTGAAGGGAGTAGAGTAAAGGTGTGGTTCCTTCCACGCGGCCGTCGCATACGACTAACGCAATGCGACTAACGAATGCGGCCGCCGTTTAATCAGGTGGTTTCTTAGGACCGCGGCTCAAACTCGCGATAGCAAAATTATTAGTGTAAAGGGAATAATCTTTGGTAAGAGTCGTGATGGATGATCTAGCAATATATTTATTGTTAGAAGAAAAAGAGGATGACGAAATACTATTACAATTAGCCAACCTGAAACATAGAAATGCCCCTATAAATCCAATATTTCAGCAAAGACGCGATGAGGGTTGTTATACTACATTAATAAATCGACATTTGCAACAGCATGAAGTAAAATTTAGAAAATATTTTAGACTGAATAAAGCACACATAAAAGACGATATAAAGTCCGAGCCATACAACAGAGTTGAATATCCAATAACCCCAGAGAAAAATTAGGTAAATCTGTACAGGGTGTCCCAAATTCGAGTCTTATCATTAGGATCTCGGAAACTTGAGGAGATACGAGGTCGGTTAAATGAAGGCAAAGTTGCGCAATTTGATGCTAATCAAAATGCCACCTTAAAACTATCAGACGCACACACGACTGCGGCTACACTGCTTCTTCAGCAGTCCAGTCGCATCAATCGCAGTCGTTGACAGCGGACGCATACGACGGCCGCTCGGAACAAACCAGGCACATTTAAAAACATGAGTAGGAGTGCTTTGCGGCTAACGTAGTGCGTTAGCCGCATGCGGCGGCCGCGTGGAAGGAAACATACCTTAAGACGAATTTTCAAATAATAAGCACCTCTTTAATTTAGTTCAGAGTTCAGCTCAAGAAACATAAGCAACCTGTTAGTTTTATATTTCTTCTGAAAGTATTTATTTACAAGAAAATGTTATTTGTTTAGACTTATATTATTGACATAGTAAAAGTGCTAGTATAAGATAAGAATCTAAATAAGTTTATTCCTTTATTTGAGTACTCGTTTGTTTTTTTTTTAACAAAAAGAAAAAAAATGTATAAGATATGGGAGGTGGGGGCCCCGATTTTTGGTTGCCCTAGGGCCCCCTGATATGTAAATTCGGCGCTGTTTGGACCAGAATTTGCCCTTGGAGTGACCAAAACCGCAGCACGAGGGCAAACCAGGGAATGGATCAGAAACAAACACGAGGGATACTGGGGAAGCCTCAGTAAAATAAGACGTGGAAAAGGCTTCATAAGGGTCCCATCAAAAAGAACGAAGATAAAACTACTCTGACAAAGTAGAAAAAGACTTCGCATAACAGTAGGACTGCTAACAGGGCACGATATTCTTAGAGAACACTCACACAAGGCTCATATAATGGGGATCCAAGTGCGACGAGGGGGAAGAAATGGCCTACCATATCCTGTGCAACTGTAAATCGTTAAATCACAATTGACAGGCATTATTTGGGCAACCGAAAATCAGCCCACATGAATATATCAACCAACCAGTCCCGAGGTTATACAGACTTGTAGAGTCGTCAGCGCTTTCTCGATGATGTAAAATGCAAATGTTGCATTTTACATCATATTTTAAACAACGCGGTGTACTATAATACTTTCTGCGCCTTTTTCTTAACCAAAACACCAAAGTAAATAAAATATTTCTATTGGCCAATTTGGCGTTAAAAATAATTTTACTTCTTTAGAAAGGTTTTCCCGTAATCCATATTTTTTCTCTCATTTCAAGGGGAGGCTACGAGGGATGCTGAGACCAGGTGGTAACCAGTCCCAAGTCCAATCGACCCAATCCAACCAGCCCCAATCATTTGTTCAACAACCCCAGCAAAACACGTCAACGGGCGGGTTTCTTTCTAGCCTCACGGGACTAGGACAATCTTCTCAACCCACTCAGTCGAATTACGGTCAAACCAATCAGCAACCATTCGGACAAAATAACCAACAATCGTATGGACAAAGTAATCAACAAAATTACGGGCAAAACCAGAGGATACAGCATAAAGGGGTACCTCAAGTGATACCGACGGTAGGGGGCCCAATGGGACCTGCGCAGCCTCAACAAGGTACGCCAGGAATGCCGGGGGTGCCGGGCGGTCCGAATTTAATGCAAAAACTAAACGAGATAACGGCGCCAGGGGGTGACATTTTATCGAAAGGAAAAGAACTTATTTTTATGAAATTCGGGTTGGGGGGGAAATAACCCCTAAATTTTTTGGTAGCTATGCTGTGTTATAATTCTTGTTAAGACTCTTTCGAGTGAATTTTAAGAAGAGAAAGAAGAGAGGGAAATGCAAAGGCGTGAAGTGTCCGTTTTCAAAATGGACACTTGTAATGTAAGAAATTGTATTGTATTTAAGCAAAAAATATTGTTGATTCAAAATATCCACTGTATTATATTAAATTAACGGCTTTTTGATATCCCAAATGTTATTTGGCGTGCAGAAATGGACGAGGTAATTAGATAATTGACGGTTAATTGACTTAAACGTGTATAATGAAATTTAAGAAGGTTTTAAAGGTGTTGCGTTCAAATTTTGGGTGAAATAGGAATGAAAAATTAAGACAATAATATTGTACAGTACTTGTCTTACGAAAATGTGTATAGAAATCCAGTTTTTACTGAATTCGTGTAATTTAACTTGTAAATGTTGTGTTTTGATAATACAAATGGTAAAATAAGAACTTCTTTCAATCATTAAAACCAATTTATATAATTTTAGAACGAGTATAGTCAGTTTACTATATTTTTGGATCTTGGTCGATTGATCTGAGGCCTACTAGGATCCATAAACGTAATAAACTGATAGTATATTTTACGTTTTGATAGTTTTATGTTATTTTTACTGAAGTCGATGTAAAAAATATTGTAACTAATGTTTTCACTGTAAATAGAAACGCAACATTTTTAAATTCTTCTTTTAGTAGTTAGGAATTGTATTTATAAAACTTAAATAAATTGTAAAATATGATTTTTTTTTGGTTTACCTTCGTAATAAATCTAAAAGTTTTTGTTAATAAACATATAGTCCAGTAACTGAAGACCTGAAAGTACCCAAAGCTTTAAAATAAATATGTACAGTTTTCATTTGTGGCGCAATTCTTAGGTCTTTACAGATGCTTTCGAGCTAGAAAAAGTTTATCACGATTCCGGTTTCCCGCGAATATCTGTCAAAATATGCGAATTAGAGAATTTTTGTTCAGACAAAAAATGAAGACCACCTCAAAATCTACAAAAATGATGCTTACCATTTTTTTCGCAACACCAATATTTTTCGCAAAAACGGCTGTCGAAAAATCCATAACATTCCACACTGGATAGGCCGGAAACAGCTAAAAATTGCAGATGAGGAAAACTTTTTATCAAAACGCAAAAAAGATAGTAAAGGAAATTTTCTGGGATTATTAAACACTTGCTTAAGTCTCATTATAAAAAAGAAATGTTAATATCAAATCATTTTTTCAAAAAATATCAATAAATTAATGAGATACTCTCAACATATTGTGAAAAAAAACTTTAAACGCTTTTTTTATTATTCTAAAAAAATCAGAATGGATGCAAACTCATATGCAACGATAGGTACCGGTTTTCCCATTCAGATGAACTTTGAATGATTAAAAAATGTACATTTTTGCCCGAGTAATGGAACAATTCGTCCGCCCGCTTATAAGTGAATAAGATAGCGACATAAGGGGAATTTTGGGTCCCGTTATCTTGAAAACTATCGATTTTTCGAAAAAAAATATAAGGACTATTTTTGTAGACTACAAGGCGATCTTCATTTTTTGTCTAAACAAAAATTCTCCAATTCGCATATTTTGGGAGATATTAGCGGGCCTCGATGGGCCATTTTTAGCCCTTTCTCACCTGTTAATGTTGATAAACTTTTTTTCGCTCGAAAGCATCATAGAAGACCTAAGAATTGCGCCACAAGGAAAAACTGTACAGATTTATTTACAGCTTTGTCCCTTCATTTACTGGACTATAATTCTTTTACATATACTTAAGTTTTAAACACATAAAAATGAAATATTAACAAAAATTCCATAAAAATCTTCATCTTAGACATAAAATGGGTAGACCAAAAAAAAAAGATAAAAAATACATCTATATTTCTTCTAGATAGTCTTCTTAAGACATTATTTAAAGCATTGCAACATTATACAGGATGTGCTTGAAACAACGTCGTCAGGTATACGAATATATTTTAACCAAAATACAGTATTTTCTATAGAAAACCTTCGCAAATTAAAAACTTTTTATTTTTCGACGTGTTTTAAAAGCAGTTCAACCGAAACTTATCGACCAGTATATACAATAATCTCTTGTGATTCGGGCGCACCCTGTAGAAAAAGATAAATTATAGCATTTCTAGCTTTTATTACTTAAAAATATGAATTATCTTCTTTACACAAATTTATGATATATTGACTGAAGAATCTTTTTTCTACTTAATTATTAGATCGATAACTTTTTGTCTACGACTTGGCAACGCTGCCTTTTAAGGTACATAAAAAGTTATTGTGTATTAGGGCTCATTTGGCATTTTTTTAAATATACAGTTTTCGAAAAAAAAAGTGTGCAGTCGATGGAACTTTTCTACAAGTACACATATAATAGCTGACTACTTTCTTATTTACTAAGATATTATTGTCGAATTCAAAAGGTTTTAAAAGCAGATAGCTGCTCTCATTTAGGATCGCCCTGTATATTTTTCTAGCCTATCGGATTTTTCTTAAAATTATCTTTTCCACCATGTGTCACAATGTGAAATTTGATTTTAAAATTAGCGTCAAAAAAGCTTCAGTAGGCCATGATATGCAGCTTGAAGCATATTGAAGTTTAGTGTGGGGTGACTAGATTTTTTATATTAAAAAAACTCTAAAGCAACCGCAGTATTTTGGAAAATAGAATAGGAACAGCCAATTTCTATTTGTTCAATCTATAAAACTCCCAACGAACTCAAGGACACCAGTTTGTAGGCAGGTTGTTTGGTATAGTGATCTTTTTGTTTTTGTTTTGGAGAAACGTAAACAAAATGAGCCATCCTCTGTAGTGTTATAGGTAATCGTTGTTTACAAGAACTGTCTCCCCCCTCCCCTTTGATATTTAAAGCCACACGTTTTGTTTATTTAATACTATCCAAAGTTCGTTTTTCTTTCGTTTTTGCCACATTCGAGCACAATCTTAATTTGCCGTATTAAACACCAACATCTCTATTATTACGCCGGAGGTTTTAAATCAATGATTTTTGCAAAATATTGCGAGTTATCATTGGCTTTTTCAAAGTAATAGGAATAGCCTTCTAAAGCTAATTTGAATAAATAATTTTTGCCGACATTTGAAAAGAAAATGTTACATTTTTCAGTGGCGTAGGTAAGGAGGGGGAGGGGGGAATTATCTACCCCAGGAATGTTTTTTTTTAGGGTCTGTTTGAAAAAAACAAAAATAATGATCTCTTCTATATTATTTTTTAGAATGAAATGCTTTTTTCTCTTTCAATCATATTTTAACTGCGATAGTCATCCTTTTGATATATATATATATATATATATATATATATATATATATATATATATATATATATATATATATATATATATATATATATATATATATATAAGGGTGCTTTGGTATGTCCAAAAAGGGGGAGGACTGTGGGTTTTAAGTCGAAAGTATATAAAGGGGCCCTAAAAAGCCTATTATTAAAGACAGGGTGGTAATTTTGCTTCTTTTTCTTAATTATTTTTAACCAATATTAAAAAATCCGGGTTTTTTCTGAGCAGAAATTTGCGTCCGCTATGTTACAGAGGGCCAGCTGGTTTCTCAAAGTTTTTAGATTTGTTTTTTTGCTTGGATTTTATGTTTATTAAAAATAAGTTTATAAACCATCGCATCAAAAATGTATCTTTTATTTAATGCGGAGTAGCCGTTCTCGAGATAAACACCCAAGGATCCCCTTTTTTTTTTGGAAAATAAATTTTGGCCAATTGTTTCAAACTTTGCATAGGGTAGTTCTAACACGGGACCGTTTTAGGCAAAAACCGGAAACCCTTTTCCCCCCCAAAATCACCCTCAAAAGTCACTGGGAATTGGGGACCTTTGAGGGTGATTTTAGGGGGTTGGAGGCATTTTCGGCTTTTGTGCCCTGAAAGACCTTGATCATCGTGTTAAGAATTATCACTATGCAAAGTTTGAAAGCAATTGGCCAAAATTCAGTTTCCAAAAAAAAATTGTGGGATCCTTTAAAGTGTGTTTATCTCGAGAACCGGTGATCCTAGAGACTTAAATAAAGTATACTTTTATGCAGATGGATTTATAGTAACTTATTCTTTAATAAACAGGTCAATATTCTAATTTAAAAAAAGTTACGACATCTAAAACAAGTGAGGTGGGGCCGTATCTGGCGCCCTCTACTAGCAACATCAAAAGCGTGGACAATTTAAATTTCGCCTCAAAAACCCCCAGATCCCAAATTTGTACCGCTAGGTCATTTGGTTAAAGAATAATTAAGAAAACGAAAGTAAATTAAAACTTTAACACCTGTATCTTAATAACTAAGCATTTTAGGGCCCACGTTTATATGAACTTTTGGGGACTTAAATATCCAGGAATCCCCTCAAATTTACAACCAAGTAACCCCCTGTATATATATATATATATATATATATATATATATATATATATATATATATATATATATATATATATATATATATATATATATATATATATATATATATATATATATATATATATATATATATATATATATATATATATATATATATATATATATATATATATATATATATATATATATATATATATATATATATATATATATATATATATATATATATATATATATATATATATATATATATATATATATATATATATATATATATATATATATATATATATATATATATATATATATATAAAATTTTGATTCTGAGTTGAAGCTTTTTTTTGTGTATAAAACTCGTTAAAATAAGCAGTTTTTTTAAAAAAAAAAATTTTCGAAAACCCAAAAATAAAAAGCTACATAAACCTAATTGAAAGTGTGTCCAGTGCGGGCCTGAGCATAAAAAGAGAGTTTATTTTTTATTTGCGTTTATTTTTTTATTTTTTTTTTTGTTAATCACGCATTATGACTCAGTCAGCATTCTTTTTACCGAGGCGAGGATAAATTTAAAATTATTATTAAATCGCAAAAAAAGGCATAATCCAAAAACAATAAAAACGTGGATATGTTCCTTATTTCTCATTTATGAGTGTCATTAATCTGCGACCGTTTCCCTTGGGGGCTCATTCTGGACCCAATGACTCGGGTGAGTGCAAGTAAAATCGGTTTAGCCAAAAAGTGTGGACAACATTACGGAAAATCACGTTCAACGTGTCCAAGCACTACAGCCCGAAGACTTCGGGCGGTGACAAACTTAAGACAGAACTGTATTTGACAATAAATCAATGTAAGTTACTTTTTTGCAGTATTTTGAAAAAGTTTTTAAAAAAAGTTGTTTGTTTTAATGGTTTTATATACGTTAAAAAAGCGTTAACTTAAGAATCCCTTTTTTATTATATATATATATATATATATATATATATATATATATATATATATATATATATATATATATATATATATATATATATATATATATATATATATATACGATGCCTAGAGTATAGACCTGTACGATTTCGTCAACAGTGAGTTTGAGAGGGGGCCTATAAACTTCCGGGAAGCTGGTTAGGTGTTGTCAATTTTTTAAGAAGGCCGTACGCGAAGAGCAAGGGGCACTGACGCCGCCGAGAACAAAGACCGTGAAGATCGTCGCCTAAGATTATTGGTTTAAGGGACCTTTCTCCACTACCAGGTCCATTGCAAATGAATCGTTTGCAGAACATGGAAAACCTATTGGCAGGAACTGTTTAAGACGAATGAGAAGTTTTGGCCTGTTTTCACCGACACACTGGGTCCTCCCCCTTTCTCCAGAACACCGACGTAATCGCCTTGAGTGGGCAGAGAACGGTCACTCGGGATCAGGAATGGAACAGTATTTATTTAGTAATCTCGATTTTGTTTAGGCACAACGATGGTCGGCCAGGGTTGGAAGGCGGGGAAAGGAGGAATCCACAGTTTTTGTTGAAAGACATGCATCACACTGTTATTATGGTTTCGGTGTATAGCTTATGGTTCCAGGTCACCTCTAATCTTCATCAGAGGTAACATGACCGCGCAGCTTATATCCAAGAAGTTCTAGAACCCCAACTTTACCATATCTTGACACCCTTGCAAACCAACCCAACAAGATAATGCCCACCACATGTTGCAAGAGTCACAATGGATTTTTCAACATAATGATGTACATTATAACTCCCCCGAAAAAAAACATCTACCCACTGACATTGGACATGGGTTGAAAAGAGAATTTTAAGGAAAATTTGCCTTAAAATTTCCCGTCGAAAAAAACAAAAATAGTATTTACATAAAGTAAATTTTAGTTACTTTTTAATTTTAGTTACTGTCGATTAAACCTGAAGTCATAAAAATAAAGTATTAAGTGCTGAAAGAGGACCAAAATCCGTTCGAGTAATATCTTTGTAAAAAAGCAAGTAATCAACTGTTACAATGGCTAAAATTGTTACGAGATATCAGAAAGAGTTATTTCTTTAAAAAAATAATTTAATGTTTCTCAAAAATGCCAAATTGGTCGTATAAAAATTTGTTAAGGAAAAACTTAAAAAAAAAACGTGTTCAAAAAAAGCTTCTATGGTTAACCATACTGCTTGACTTTATTATCCATATCTTAAATAATGTAAAAGCTATATGTAATAAACGACAGTATTATCCACTTAAAAAATCATCGTAAAGTCGGTTTTTAAGTACAAAATGAATATGAAGACCAAATATCTTAAAACTTAACAAAAAACATAGACTTATTTTAAATTGTTACGTAAGACTTGTTACCTAGCTTTTTTTAATTGAATATAATAGCAAAATGTTTATTGTGACGATATTTCCGAGAAACTATGCAACATATAGAGTGTCTTATGCCAGCCACACACGCTACGGTCTGTCGGACGCGTATTGGCAATGTCTGCACGACGCAACCTTAGAAAAATGTATTTCAAATCACAAAAGACAATGTCCCAACGATTTACTTATAAAAGTGTGGACATTCTCTCCTAAGTTAGACAACACGTGATACATATAGAAACTTCTGAATGCAGTAGATTTTGTCACGAGTAGAGGAACAATATCTTCTGTTTCTTGGCATCATCGTGTCGATGTTCTTTATTTCAGTTTACATTTTAGCAACAACATCTAAACTTTGTTCATGGTTAGTAGTAATTTCACAAAAATATTTGCATTTTCCTTGAAATTAGAGGCATTTGAAATATTTGCATTGGAAAATTGTTGAGTAAAAAAAAATTAATAGGGTTATGGTTTTCAGAAAAAAAAATAGATAATTTTGTAAAATTTGCAATTTGACGGTAAACAAACAAACTGCCTTTGGAGCTCAATTTTTTCAAAAAAACCTTTTTTCGCAAATTCGAAAATAAAAAAAAATCTTTACCAAAGGATTTCCTTTAATATATATGGTATATATTTGGTATGAATCCGTCATCTCACTTTTTAGATGAAAAAATTTGAAAGTCCTAGAGTTGCCACTGAGTAGTAACCAATTAGTTCTGCTTACTACTAACCAAAACTAGCAGAACTAAAGCTAAGAACTAGTTCTGGTTAGTAGTAACCAGAGCTAACCATAACAAAAGCAAGAGGCACTTATCGATCATAAAACGTAAATAAAAAAACACCGAATGGAAAATCTTACTAACTGATTTTTATGTATTACAATAAAATAATAAATAAAGGAAACAAAACATTAAAATTTGATTTTTATAGTCAAAATATGTAGGCAATCTCTCGAAATCTAATAGAAAACCCAAAAATATTATGACAAGTTCCCATAAACTTTTTTCCTATGACCCTTCCCTACGGAGATACGGGTACATAAAGGACGCCCCTGGAAATCGTTTTTGTTTAAATAACTTTTAAAATACCAGGCGTAATTAATTATTTTTTTAATATGACTAATAATAGATAAATCTTCTTAAAATGAATCCATTAAATCATATTTGGCTTATTTAGTTTGCCAGGGACGGACTAGCTGACACAATAATATATTTTTTAACACCCTGTATGATAAAGGCTTAACAATATTATTTAAGTATAACTTTAACCTTAAACAAAAAAAAAGTATTCTTGATTAACATCGATAAAATCAACTGATTACGAGAAATAAAATATCATAATTGGTAAATTTTTTACATTATAAAGAGTGTTTTCTAATTGTACGTCAATATTTAGGAAAGCAATTTTTGGGTCCAATTTAACAAGAAAACTTCATATGAACGTATGTCCTAAACGTCTTAACTTTTGGGATACAGGGTGGTAAAATTTTTAAAATAAATCATTTACTATCATAATCTGTAATACCAGTTTAGATATTTTTATGAAATTTGGCATAAATGTACTATGTATCATAAGTGTACCAATTTTTTAATTTCCACCAGTGGCGTTCATACAGAATCTGACCTGCCTATTTTGGCAAAAAAAATGTGGTACACTAAAAAATGCTTCTTGATACATAGTACATGTATGCCAAATTTCATTAAAATATCTAAAGTGGTATTACACATATTATAAATAAATTATTTATTTTTCAAAATTTTATCACCCTGTATCTCAAAAGTTAAGACGTTTAGGACATACGTTCATATGAAGTTTTCTTGTTAAATTGGACCCAAAAATTGCTTCCTTAAATATTGACGTACAATAAGAAAACACCCTGTATAATGTAAAAAAAGTTACCAAACATAAAATTTTATTTCTCTTAAACAGTTGATTTTATCGAAGTCAATCAGGAATACTTTTTTTTAGTTTAAGGTTAAAGCTATCCAAAAATAATATTGTTGAGCCTTTATCATACAGGGTGTTAAAAAATTGCTATTATTGTGTATAAAGTCCCTCCCTGGCAAACTAAACAAGCCAAATATGATTTAATGAGTTCATTTTAAGAAAACTTATCTAGTCACCATAATATAAAAAAATTATAATAAATTACGCCTAGTATTTTAAAAGTTATTAAAACAAAAAACGATTTCCAGGGTCGTCCGTTATGTACCTGTATCTTCGTAGGGAAGGCTCGTAGGAAAAAAGTTTATGGCAACTTGTCATAATATTTTTGGCCATAAAAAAATCGAAAAATATATAGATATTTACATTTTTTTAAAATGTTCTCATCTTCGCATTTATTCGAAAAAATTTTTCAAACTTCAAAAACAATGATTTCATAAAGATTTTTTTATTTGAAAAGTCGAAAAATTATTTTTTGACTTCTAAGTAAAGATTTAAGGGTCATATTTAAAAAATTAAATAATTTAAAAAAAAATTGCAAAAATATAATTTTTTTCAATTTTTTAATTTTTGTTTCCAAAAATATTTTTTTAATCGAAAAAATTGACATTTTTGAAAAAAAAATATGTTGATTAGTTCTGGTTAGTTTTTTTATGTTCTTCTCGTAATCGGATTCAAAATTTTTAATTTTTGAAATATTGTATTTGTAAAAATCTTTAAAATTGCGTTATCAATTTTTTTTTAATTGATCGTCTTTTGATGCGCAGCAAGAAAAAAATATAAATATTGCGAAATATTATCGGATGACCCTCAAATATGTGGTCTTTAGTTTTTATTTGCAAAAATCATTATGAATTGATTGTTTTTCGATCATTAAACAATTTTTATCATAAATTCGATGAAGAGTGGAATAAAATTAAAAAAAACTCTCTGATATGTAAATTTTTCGATTTTTTATGGCCAAAAAACAGTGGAGCCCCATTTCTATATAATTACCGTAAAGAATGTCCTAGAAATAAGAAACAATGGGTTTATAAACGACTTTTCAGAGATTTTTTTTTATTTTCTTTCTGCTACGTTCATAATATGTTCGAATATTTAGACAGAAAGAAGTACCCAAAAACTCATTCAAAAACAGCTTTTTGTTTTTCACCTGTGTTGTATAGTTTCTCGAATCATATAGTTTATTGAAATTATTGTTACTGTTTTTTAGTCTTAAAATTGTTTTTAAAGAGTATCGGTATCGTTTGGTTTTAATGGGTCAGTCGAAAAATAATACATCGCGTTTAAAATGACGTAGTTAGGACAAGAAAAAATTAATTTGTAAACTGTAAAGTTAAATTATTATGTTTTTACGTGGTGCATGATTTTCGACTGGACCTGTATGAAAATAAAAAAGTGTTGGTTAAGGCATATACAGATTTTTTGAGGAAGCAATCATTTCAGGCGAAGCAAAATAAAGCATCAGCATAACAGTTTATTTATTTATTTTTTTATCTTAATGCTCACAAGGACTGGATTTAGTGCTCGACCGATGTCAGCGCTGACCGTCGGTCAAGCACTAAACCGAGCTTAGGTACTACGTACTGTATCCGAGGGCAGAATTTTTCCGGGACCGTCAGATTTTGCCCCAGCATCCCGTCAAATTTCTAGATTCTATGAAAATTTAAAATAAATATCCTATCCAACGTTTTTTGAGGTGCTAAAAATGAATCTGAAGTCAGAATTTACCTATCACCCATATACTTTACCCCAGCAGCCCCCTACAACCCTTCAAAGGGACAAATTTCACAATATATGGAAGTTCAAAGTGTCCAAAACCAATATAAAGTCAGGATTTACCTATTGTCCCTAAATTTAACCCCAGCACCCCTAGAACCACCAATATTTCCCGAAAGGGTCAAAATTTTGTGTAAGTGTTTTTCTTGCATTTGACTATTGTCATGACTAAAAATTTTAATTTTAAGGGTGAAAATCGAATAAAACAGGGGTAAAAATGGGGTTGAATTGAAAGTTTTAATAAAAAAAACCATTTTTAAATCTGAGAATATATATCTAGGGGTTTTTGATGTCGCTGAATTTAAATTTAAACATGCCGAGGGCCAAAAATGTATTCCGATGCTAAAAACTGACTATAACTGGGGTTGAAGGGATGCAAAAATGTTTATTCAACAAAATAAGCATCTTTTCTTCTTAAAATGTATCCAGGATTTTTGGATTCAGCAATTTCAAAAACCCCAGCACCCCCCAGCATCCCCTGTGCTGGTGGGTGCTGGGGTAAAATTGGAGAGTCCTGGGCAAATTCTAACTTCGAATTTGAATTCAGCATCAAAAAATACTTGTCAGTACCCAGGATCACGTTTTTTGGTTGTGTAGGTGTGTAATCGACTGATTGCCTGACCTTCCTGGGTACACAAGGACTGGCATACAGAAAAGATGTGAAAAAACTTTTGCCCAAAAAAAGTGTTTGATTTAAAGGCTAACAAAAAACGTTTCAAAGGAAAGTTGGTTAAAAATAAAAACTAAAAAAGGCAATCACTTTAGAGGGGTCCAAGTCACTTTTTGGGTCGTTTAACAATTGGCAATGATAAAAATAAAATTTTTCCAAACTTCCTGTATACGTAGTACCTGCTGTACCCTGGGAGGTCATGCAATCAGTTGATTACTTACTCATCCATCTTATCGAAAACAAATTAAACCCTTTCTAAAACATGTGTCTATAAACAATTTTATGGAATAATTCTTCTTTTAAAACCTTTGATATGAAATAACCAACACTCTGTACAGGGTGTACCAAATATAAGCTTTACTATTGTGATCTAGAAAATTGTAAGGGGTGCAAAAAAGGTTTAATTCAGCGTTTTTTGAATCTCTTACAGTTTTCGAAATCGCAATGGAAAAGCTCAAATTTTGCACACCCATTACAACAATCCACATAAAAAATTCTGGCACAACTTTTTTAAGGATATGATTGTTATAAAAAAATTGTCAAAAAATGTTTTGTCTAAAATTGATTAATTTGAAAATACATTGTTTGTTGTTATTTTAGAAAATGTAACATTTATTGACAATATTTTAAAATGCGTTGTGCCTTCTCTATCTGTTCAAACGCACAACTGATTTTTCGCCCTTTTTAATATTTTAAACATTATTTCGGCCTGAATGTCGGATCGTAGGCTATCGTTTATTGCGAACGAGAATGCGCGAGCCTAATAGAAACATCACCCAGGCCGGAGTGTTTTTAATATGTTAAAAATTGTGACAAAAATTGGTATTTTGGGCACTTTAAAGCGTTTTTCTTTTTGTACAAATATATACCATACCTTGTAAGATACTATATTTAACTGCTATAAATATATAAATGTTATTATTCACAAAACATGATGTTCCAAATTTATGAGGTGAAAAATGGGTAAGAGAACATAAAACCATGATGTAGTGTCCATTTCTGTCTTAATGTTATGTCAGTTAAAATGGCATTTCCAACGTTTGCACTTTTTACAGGCTGCCTTTGATACGGGTGATATTTATAGCCACAAGCTATAGATAGATGCACCTATTAAGTTCCCCGTGTTATTCTATTAAACATTAACTTTAATTAGAAAAAAAAAAATTTTAAATCAACTTTTAATCTGCCTTGTTGAAGCACAAGGCTGGATTCCAAATCCAAAAAAAAGTTGCGGCAGACGGTTTTCCCAGTACAAGAGTAAACATACTAATGCTAGTTCGAAAAAAAAATCGTGTAACTAAAAACACAAGTCTGCCAAGCACAATTTAGACTAATGTTGCATGAGATTAACGAATTTTCACAAGGCGACTTTTCTTGATTTTTAAAAAATTGATCATAAAGTTAATTAACAAATTTTTCACAGTATTTCAGAAAAATTTTTTTACAGTCTGCCTATTGAATAAATAAACTTTTACAATAAATATTTCATATTAAATTATAAGCATATAATTCACAAGTTTAAAGTGTGTTGTAAGTAAGTAAGTAAGTTCAAGACTTTACCCGGAGGTTCAGGTTGTTTCCCCAACCCTTTTTTTAATTAAAATCTTTAAAATACATAAATAAATTTAAAAGATATATTTAGGTATGTTTATAAATATTAATTAATTTTTTTCTTAAAAAAATACATTTTTATTATTATTATACATTTTTTTACATCAAATGGGGGGGAATTTTCAGAATTATTGAGTAAACGAGTTTTTTGTGTGTAAATTTATGAATATTTTACACCAAAACGTTACTTTTTTTTAGATTTTATATAAAAATAATTTGTTAAAATTAATTTTGAAAAAAATTGATGGTAAACTTCCAAATCCCAATTACGTAATGTCGTGTTGTAATTACTCAAAAAAACTCAGTTTTTATTCTAAACTATTATGCGTAAATTTTAATTACACAGAAAAAGCCGGGATTGACCGGGGTCAAGTGGCGTTAGGCGCCATGGTCATGATTAAAAAAATTTACCGGGCAGGTAGGGTTATGTGCATGGTGATGCAAAGAACATCGTGTGCACCTAACTTTACCTGACCCCATCTTACGTTTCCTGGCCCTTAACCGCCCATAAATCGTCTGCCATTCAATAGTTTGTTTATTTACTAACTAAACATTGTTGGGACACAATGGCAGACTAAAAAATCGTTAAAAAATCATTACTTTTTTTTGCAAATTAAAAATAGTTTTGCAGTTATATGTATACATCTATTTAGGCTGCCATTTGTTTTATTCAATATTGTGAACTGTTAAGTTTATATTTAAATAACTTTTACACTGTAAAAAATTGTCGAAATACGTGAAAATTTGTTAAATAACTTTTATGTATCAATTTTTAAAAAAAACAGTCGCCTTGTGAAAATTCGTCAATCCATGCACACATTAGTTAAATTGTGCTTGGCGCTGTAAAAAAGTGTTTTTAGTTCACGATTTTCCTGCGAACTAAACATTAGTATGCTTTACTCTTGTACTGGAAAAACCGTCTGCCTGCAACTTTTTGTGGTTTGGAATCTAGCCTTATGCTTCAACAATTGGCAGACTGTTAAAAAGGTTTTAAAAATCTTCTTTTTTGCTAATTAAAGTTAATGTTTATATATGAATAACACGTTGCGGAACAATAGGTGCTCTATCTATACTTTGGCTAAAATATCACCCGTATCAAAGGCAGCCTGTAAATAATCGGTCTCTTTTCTGCCGCGAGCGCTCGGTCTATTATAGTCAAAAATCCAAATAAGGGACGACCTTCACAAATCTGCCAACGGGATGAAGACTATTTTTTATTAAATACAGGGTGTCCGGAAAAATGTGGAAAATTTCTGGAATATGAAAAAAAAACACGTGAAAAATTCAATTCATAAAAATTTTTTTAATGGCCCCCAAAATTGCCCCCAAAAACTCCAAGGAATCAGGTTTTTGGACATAAGGAGGTTTAAAAATCCTGCAAAAATAAAAATTACACTTGTTTTGGGGTAAACCTTTTTTTTTTCCCAATCTCCTTTACATACACTTCTCCAACGATGTTCCGTTTGTTGATCCTTCAAATAATAGGATTTGTCCAAAACTCAAAATATCGATAGTGTCTGCAATCACTAGTGA